>JAQFZG010002921.1:0-14967 GCA_034695465.1 Entomobrya nicoleti | reverse complement strand
TGTTTCTATTTTTGTACATATTAGAATGGAAAAGAAGCGATTTGTTTAATAAGTTGCTGCTTGTGTTTTGCGATTTGTTTAATAAGTTGCTGCTTGTGTTTTGCGATTTGGTGCTATTGACTGCCTTATACGAAGTATTGCTAATATAAATCAGCGTTGGGCGCACTTCGTATTCGTTCGGAAATGAAAAGTAGTGGAGGAGTACAATTGGCTGTTTTATTAATTTAAAATCGATATCCAATCCTTCAAAATTTAGAACATGTATTTTACAATCGGAAAATACGTTTGCCATGGTAATACCCTTGTTAGAAGGCCCAGATGACTCTAAGTCGGAATGCCCAAAACAAGGAAAAATTCTTAGATAACTGAAAAATATTGTAATGGTTACAAAAGCCATTGTTTTTCTCCAATTCTGTAACATTCTGCCACCAATTTTCCTAAATATATGTAAAAATCAATCCTAACATTAATACTGGAGTAAACCAATTCAAGGTTCGTCAAATTCAAGGACTTGGTGTTATAATAACTTTATATACTGCGAATTAATAAACAGCTCCTAATATTACATGTTTCTTTTATGTAAATCTATACCTTGATATTATATAAAAGAAACCTTTATCTGTAGGCTTTGCCTTAAAAAATCGAAATGCTTTACCGTATCATCCAGTCATTGGTTAATACTTACTAAGTTTCTGCAGCAAAATATTAGCTAAATATCATACAATAAAGAAAGGTTCTTTCGAAATAAACAAACATTTTTTAACTGAGAATTTACTAGCCATTATCAAAAGTTTTTTTTTTTAAATAATGATCGATGCAATAGGTTCCCATGGTAACTAGACAGAATCAAAAATTAATCCTTTCTCTCTCACAGCAAACGCTACTACACTGCTAAGATCGAGCTAAGTTTTAATCACAGTGTATTATACTACAAATGTAGTTCAAACTACGTGAAGATTAATAAAAAATAATTTTCCTTTTATTTAACGTCCATTTTATTGAATCCAATTTAAACTCAAGCGTAAAGTCAGCACTTAAAGTTTTTTCAACAAAACCATTTAAATATAGATTAACCATGGTAGTCTGCAAGTTTCTAATTGTAGGCTCAGTATAAATCTCTTGGCTTGTGCTAAACGGTGTGTTTAATTTCAATCCATTCTATTTCATATTTAATTTCACATGTCAAATTGTAAGTTTATGCTCGTATATATAATAGTGACAAGTCACAGCTATAAAATATTAATATTATTTGTGGACATGGATTTCACACCTAGCATGCTGTCAGAGGGGAGTGCCAATTAATATTATAATTACATACATGTTTTATTTCCTACTCTATATATTTCAAGTTTTAACTTCCTTGTGTAAATATGGCTCTAGGATTTGACAATTTAATATCAATTCGAGTTATTATAATGCCCCATTAATAGACTTTAACTGATTGAAGTCAGTCAGGCTAGACACTTAAATACATTTTTTTAAATACGTTCTCAGCAATCCCAATAATAAACTAGTGGATTACCTAAATAATCTCTCGGATTCTAAGTGCACTTCTGGTAAATAAAATCGGAGCATCAACTAAAACTAATATTTATTCAATGGGTTATCAAATTCTTAAGTTATTTGAATTTCCAGAAGTTGACGTTGTCAATTATGGCGTCCTAAATATCTTATTGTTTAACACGATGCTTTCTTAGTTACGTGGTACCGATAAAACGATCGTTTTATCAGTAGTATAACCGTCGTCATTATCTATAAAGCATATTTGTCCAGAACACCCAACAAAATATTTACAGTATGGTTTCTCAATTCTTGATATATTTACAGTTATTTTGCACAACTTTTGTCGTTGGAATATTAAATCGACGAGATTTTCATAACTGCAAGGAGTTCTCTCAATATGAAATATTTTTTGGTACATTCGAGGATTGCACTATTCACATATCACGAAAGCCAGAATTTCTAATTCATCTTCAGAACTGCTTTGTACATGTTGCCGATCCGTCTCAATTGAAAACCTTTACCTATCTACAAACTAATTCTGACGTCAAAAACTTCAACATTTCTATTATTTCCACGATTCTGGACAAATGGAAACTATCCCATTACGGAAACCTAATGCCTGTCTTTAATAAAGTGTTTGGTTCCAAAAGATATCAGTCTACTTGTGTGGTTCAAATACCTGGCGTTAAAAGTGCCCAAATATTCGTACCCTTTAACAATGCCCCGCAATATAATTTGGAATATAGCAATATACATCAACGCAAGACTTGGTTCCAACCTCAATATATAATTGTTCCGCTATCTTTAAGTTCAAAGGCAACCTTTGGAAAAATATATGTAGAGCTCTATAACCATATCCCATCAAAGATTTTTTTCATAAACACAGAGAAATTTCAAATACTTACAGCTTGCATGAGTTCCTTCTTCAGATTGAAATTTGAGCTCAAGGAAATAGTGCTGTTTTCCAATCTTTTGAAAGTATACAATATTCAAACGTTGAACAAATTATGGATGAAAGTTCAAATTCGACATGCGAATCACATCTTGACAACTGAAGTGGTCACAAAGTTACAAAACCAATGTTTTAACAAAAATAATGTGTTAAGTTCCGGAAAAGTAAAAAGCAACCTTGAATATTCTATTGTAAAATGTATAGGCACAATACTAAAGGACAAATTAAACTGCACACCACATTGTCCTGAGGTAGGTTTTGATACAAACCCGACTAAATACGATGGCATAATACTAAGTTATGGTCCCAAATCTTTAGAAGCAGGTTACATTATTTTAATTGAAAAGAATAGTGCACTTAACATTTGGTCTTTATTGATGCCTTTTGAGTGGTACGGCTGGGTTTTAATTTCTATCAGCTTTATATTAACTGGTATGGTTCTTAGAATTGTCGGATTTTCTGAAGGTACATACTTCTGGTTATTTTGTTCACTGCTTGAGCAAGAATCGGACAGAAGAAAGGCCATAAGTCATATAAATTTTGTTCCAGTAATAATTTGGATTTTAGGTTTAGGTCATTTATTCAGAAATGCATATACTTCAACCATGTATAGTCATATTACAAAAGATCCAGGTCCTTTTAATGTCCCTCAAAATTTTAACCAAGTAATGTCGAATTCAGATATGCACATTGTACGTGGTCAACAACATAGCGTAGTTGGGGATGCTATTGTTCAATATTCCAAGCCCTCTATGTCTCCGATATTTACAGAGCCAGAACCAAAAGTTTATATTGAAAAAGTTATAAATCTTTTTAGAAAATTGAGCATAATCTTACCGATAAAAAACTTGATCCAAGTTTTAGAGCAACATCCTGTCATCGCTTGCACCGATTCTCTATTTTTTAGACCTAATCGGAAAATTAGACGATTCAAATTTGACAGAACTCAAGTTAGATACAACGATATAAAATACCATTTGTACCCTAGCCTTATAAATGGAACGTGCTTAAATAGAAAGATGTTTACGTTTTTATCTGTAAAAGGAAGCACGGCCGAAATGAAACATTTTTACTCATATATTGATAAAATAGATCTGTTTATGTTGTCCAAATTTTATCACAAGGAAGGAAAGGATTTTACAGGTTTTTCTATAACGTCGTTTTGGACATTAAAAGCAGTATATGATAACCGAGATAAGCATATAAGTCTGTTTGCTGCTGTTGTTGAATCGGGAATTTTGACGTATCAGCAAAGAATACTTGGTGGTTTACGAATTCGTGAAATATTAAACAAGGATAAAGTGTACCAAGATAACTATAATGCTTATCACATGGCCGTATTGAAGTGGGAGAACTTAAATTGTTTTGACCAATTTAGAGAAGAGTGCTCGTTAGAAGAAATTTATGACAAAGATAATGGAAATTCAGGAAGTTTTTCTGACTTAACGGCAATTTGGTTGTTATTAATTATTTTACATTTATTGTCTTCAGTAGTTTTTATTAAAGAGTGCTTCGGAATAGAATTACCAGACTTATTGTCCCAATTCAATAATGTTTAAGTATTTTTTCTCAAAATATGGGCCCCAGTCACTAAAATATGAAACATAATTATGTGTAATGCTTTACAAAGCATTTGAAGTGGTTAGCAAAATTGTTAGTGCTTATGTATTAACAGATATTTTTTTTAAATTCTTTATGTTTTTAGGTTAAACTCTAATATATTTATTTTCTTAAATTAAAAGAAATGGTAGTACATTTAAAATGTATCGTGGTACTATAATGAAATCAACAACTTAGCAACTAATAGTTCTAGAAAACGTTCACGTAAGTTTACATGGATGTCGATATTATATAACATGGTATTATTTGAAAAATGACTAATAAATCAACATATTAGGCCATCCAATTGTATTTCTGTGTAGATATAAATTGTTACCAAAGCATTACAACTACATTCACAGATTCTACAATTATTATATAAGCATTATGATAATCAAGCAAGTAGAAAAGTATCCTGAAGTGTTGAAATGCATCGCTTTTGTTTTATTAGAAGTTCATTTCAAGATTGAATTAGATGACCTATATTGACTTGAAGATATGATAAAACAACAAGACAGAGTTTAAACAATATTATCATTAACTAGAAGGAAGTTCGAAAAAATTACACCAGTAGACCAGTTTTTATCCTTCCATATACCTGCTTCTCGTGTTATTCATATTTCACTCTCTAGTAAACTTTCCATAAGCATTAAGAACTAAAACCTCATAGTTGCTTCTTTTGGTAACATCGCCATCTAGAAATTTAGGCCATATTTTAGTGTTATATTTGATATTACATAACCTGGGCAAATGCACAGTTTCAGTGTACATATTCTTTTAAATATCAAATTTACCCCAAAATCCTACACAATCTCCAGAAGGATACAACTTTCCCGGCATCAAGGTTTTTCCACTGTTATCTTCAAGTTCTAGTCGGCAAATGCGAAGAATTTCATTTGTTGATGAATCCAGACCCCCAATGATAACGTTATCAATAGACTCATTTGTCTCGATAGGTATCCAACTTACTGAACCTCTCGGATAAACGAGAACCTAAAGTTATTCCAGTAACGAATTTATATGAATATATAAGTTTTGCCAACATTTAAAAAATAATAATGTGAATTGACCAACCTCACAGCGTGACGTTTCATAAAAATTTCCATTATACGAATAATAGCACATTCTCCATTTGTCAATGTATTTACCAGGAATTAAACTCACTTGGTTTAATTCACTATCGCTTGTTTGATGTAATATTCGAGCAACGTAAACTCTTAGATCGGGATATTTGGTCTCCAATCCAGCTGGTTCTAGATCCGCTATATTTGCACTTTGTACATCAATCCACTTTGGTGATGTTCTAACATTTTCCAAAGTTGCTGCTTGAGTCATGAAACAAAACAAATCTACTACTAGAATTACACTAACAATATACTTTGAAAACATTTTGTATGTTATTGATTGTCACTACTTGTGCTCTTGAAAGATTTAGCATGACTAGTTTAAAACATCAAATGTTTTGGTTTATATTAGGAAAATTCGAACGATAGTTTCCATAAAGCCATTTTTAATGATGTTAACTTAATCAGGAACGCAGAAATGCCATTACTGCTTCCAACTTACGACACGTTATCCTGTTATACACTTGATAAGGAATATCACGCAATATTTGTTCAGGTGTTTCTGTAATCATTTATCCAACGAGGAAACATTATTTTTGGACAAGATTGTGTTATTTACGATTATGGATCACCGTGATGCAACAACCTACGCGTGAGCGCAAACATTTGTGATTTGATTTAAATCATACTGATTTTACTAAAACTGTACACAAATTGGTATACTTTTGGACCCAACGCTGTAGTAAACATGAGTGGTTCTGTATCTGTAGATAAATTATCTTTTCGAACGGAATTGCGTGTCAGCTATACCAGTGTGAATTTTCATGTGTAATATTATTTGTTTAACATCCTGTATTTATGATTGATGTATAAAATCATTTTCACTACGCATTACCTTAAAGTCGGTCACCTATGCCTCTGCTTACCTAGTCGTGAAGTAATGGTAATGTGAAGTAATTTGGGTTTTGTTAAATATGAATGGTGCATACTTCCAATATATTAAAAAATGATTTGTAAGAAGAAAACTCTTCGCAATTGCCAAAAAATTCCCGTTATAAAATTCCAAATACTTTTACACAAGAAACTAACTGTAAATAAATAATTATTAAGGAAATCATAATAAAAAATTACACTACATTGAAAATTGACGATTTTTATTTGAGAGCATTTTTCAACTAAAGAATTGTCATATTTGGTGCTCATAATGGAATACGAGGCATAATTTAACACTTATACTCTCGTTGTTGCATTTTTATGAGTATGTAAGCTCTACTTGACACATTTTGATTGAATATGATGTCAACTTTAAAACTGTTTCATTTTAATCGTTGCAGAAAGTAGAGCAAAGTTGTTAAAAATTGTCAATATTTTTCTCTTAATATTCTCAAGACACCGATGTCGTTGTCAGTTATTATAGGATTTCCTCAGTACACCTTGGTTAAGCGAATAATGGCTAAAAATTCGAACGAATATATCAAAAAAAATCTTTATCATTTTACAAAACCAAATATTTTAAATAAAAATGGGTACCGTTATCGTCTAATACAAAATATCGAAATGATTTTCTTGTTAATCATTTGTGTGCAGTTTACCTGTATAAGTAAAGTCATGGGAATCTCACATTTAGAAATTGATCATTGCCAAGTGTTTTCAAGATACGCATTCTTTTTTGGAATATTTGAGGCTTGCACTATTCACTTATCACGAAAACCAGATCATCAACAACAGCTACAAAACTGCTTTGCAAACGTAGCCGATTCGTTATCGTCAAAACCATTTACATATCTACAAACGTACACGGGCGTGAAGGACGTCACGAGTTTTCCAGATCCAGTCGCATGGAACAATTGGAAAATCTCTGGATTTGAAAATTTGAAACCAGTTTTCTTGAAAATGTTCCTTCCCAAAAAATACCAATCTACTTGCATAGTTCAAATACCAAGCGTCCAGGATGCTCACATAACATACGACGAGTTTATGAATATAAGTCTGTATCATTTTGGGGTTGTCGAAAATGTTTTTAATCGACAGTTTTGGTATCAGCCTCATTACATCATTCTTCCCCTTTTCCTTAGCGACAAGGAGAAGTATGAGAAAATTTATATGCAACTATACTGGCACATCACGTCAAAGATTTTCTTGTTAAATACAGAACGATTTCAAATTTACACTGCCTGCATACATTGCTTTTTACGATCTATAGCTGATTATGAAAAGGAATTAGTCTTATTTTCTAACCATATGAACAAATATAGTATGGGAACGTTGAACGAAAAGTGGATGGAAATCCAAGAATATGGTAGAAAATATAGCAGAAATAAAGATAATAGCTTCAGGTTACCAATATGTCCAAATGAAAATAAGGCCTCAATTTTTGGAAATTTCGTACAAAAGGACAACCAAAATTCGATAATAGCTTGTATCGGAAAACTTTTGATCCAAGTGCTAAACTGCACCAAGAGTTCGTTTTGTCCCGAAGTTATTTTCCATATAAATCCTACTAAATCTTATGGCGAATTACTAAGCTATGGTCCGGATACACTAGAAACAGGTTACGTCATATTAATTGAAAAAAGGAAGGCATTCAATGTTTTGTCCTTGTTTATGCCGTTTGAGTGGTATGGCTGGGTAATAGTTTTTGTTTCTTTTATTTTCATGGGTGGAGCCCTTTTTGTTTTGAACTTTTCAGGAAACACTTATTTCTGGCTACTTGTTACACTGCTTGAGCAAGACTCGGATAGACCAAAAGCAATAAATCATGCGAATTTTATTCTAGTACTTATTTGGATTATTGGTGCTGGGCACTTGCTTAGAAATGCGTACACTTCAACAATGTACAGTGATCTTACAAAAGATCCAGGTCCTTCAAATGTGCCGGAAAACTTTAAAGAGATATTGTCGAGCTCTCATATACATCTTGTGCATGGTCGTCATAATGTAATTGGGAATGCATTAACTTTCTGGTCCAAAACTCGGCAACCTCAGATTGTCATGGAATCTGAACCGAGGGTTTATATCGAACAATTTATTAATCTCATAAGCAAGCTAAGTTTAAGTTTACCAGTTAAAAATATTTTCCAAGAAATGATTCAACGTGATTCTGTACCTTGCGCAGATCCAATATTTTCCCGAACTAAACGAAAAGCCAAATTGTTTGACTGGTTTTATGGTTACCAGAAAAGGTTTAATAATATTAAACTTCAATATTATCCAAAACTCATAAACGACACTTGCCTTAACAAGAAAATGTTTGTGGTGTTAACTGTGAAAGGAAGTACGGCTGAAATGAAGCACTTTCATACACATATCGATAAAGCAAACATATACATGTCACCTGAATATTATCATAAAGAAGGAAAAGATTCTACAGGACTTTCTGATAAGTCATTTTGGGAAATTCCAGCACAATATTACAAAAAAGATAAACTGAAGAGCACTTTTGCTGCTATTGTTGAATCAGGTATATTGACATATCAACAAAAAATACTCGGTATACTTCGAAGTCGACATCTTTTAAATAATGACAAAATCTACAAAGATAACACAACTGGTAATCGTAGAGCGTTTCTAAAATGGGAAAACTTAAATTGCTTCGACCAATTTAGAGAAGAGTGCTCCTTGGAAGAGTTCTATAATCAGGAAAATAATAATGTAGCAAGTGTGACTGATTTATTAGCAGTATGGTTATTACTGACTACCTTGCATTTGTTTTCTGTAATAATGTTTGTAAATGAGATCTTTCGAGTTATAGTATTTAAAGCCTGCATTTCAATCACGTTACCAAATCGAGTCAAAGGGTAGTCTAATTTAATTAAATAAGTAATTTATGATTGCAATTAAATTTGAAGTATTGTGTTATTGAACATAAGAAATGATTAAAGGTTGTTAAAACATCAGTTATTAACAAAATATATAAACATGTATATGGTAAAAAAAATTATATAGTTGAAAAATATTTGTCAGATATATAAACACAGTTTAAAGATGTTGATAAATATTGGTTGCTTTTTACGTTGTTTCTTGGACTGTATTTTAATAAAATTCTCTAGTTGTTTATCATATAAAGGAATTCTAATGTGGAATAAGTGGCCACAAATACACCGTAGCTTTAAACTAACCATATATTGTGAAATCGAATTATATTTTAACAAAACGTTATTTTGCAAACAAATTTAATGTCAGCATAAGTAACAAGCAAGCTGTCTATATTGCTATAAATTTATTGGAATGTTGAAGCGCTTTAACTGATATATTCGATTATTTATTTTTAGTCCATGGAGAAGAATGCCTTGCACTTACAAAAAATATATGAGACAATATTCATAGCACAATAATAACAGAAAAACATCAAGATTTTCACATGATTCCAAACCGGTTTTCTAAGTTCTATAATCATCAAGTTTAAACCAACTGACAAGCCACAAACAAGCATAATAAAAATCATTTGAATATTCCCTTGCATATTTGGTTTACTAGGTGGTTCGACTTCGTTACCAATTTCCATATCCGTTCTGTTGATAAACCTAGGCCACCATTCCAACAGCCCTGAAGTTTGGATTGAAGAAACACGTTTCAAAATAGAGGACGGTACATACCCTTCATAAGAAAATGTTAAATACGACTTAAGTATCTCATTTATGCCAACGTCCGAGTGTTTACCTGACTTAATCAATTTTCTGGAAACACTGTGTCCCAAATAGTCTGGCAATACCCAAGCAGACCTATTACACGTTTCTAGATCCCTTTCTATCAGTCCGTTTTGACTTGCCCAAAGTCGTTTTTCCAACGCGAAGTTTTGTCTTAGTTTACCAAATGTTTTGCTAGTTATTAGCCCCATATATACTAAAGGACGAAAAACGTCCAAAGGTTCTAGAAATAATTTAGCAATTCCCGAATGTAATTTCACATTCTTAAGAACATTTCTAGCCTCAGGGAAATACGCATCTGTGGACTTTTGTCGAAAAAGTTGTACTTTGCTCCAAAGTTCTTCCATTCCTCTAGCGGCAAGTTCTAACCTATATATATGTTTGTTATGAATGTATACAGCGATCCCATGGCGGGAAAATGTTGTTTTTGGTTGACCCACTAATACATTTACACCACTATATCCGTATCCATAATCATAAAGTCTTCCGTACACCGAAAAATTGTTTTCGAGTAATTCACTAAAGATTCTATAAGGAAGCAAATTTCTTGGTGTGACGACCATGTAAACATTTGTACTTTTAAAGGCATTACTAATCACAACACCTGCCAAAAGTGTTCCACAAATTACAAATCGAAATCGTTTTAAATTTGCTAAACGTTCCGGAAATGGATCACCTTGTTCTAATAAAACTTTAACTATACAGAGTAGACTTGGACTTGACATCAACTTCTAAGTTCTTCCCGTTATGTGTACTATGCTCACAGACAGAATGATAGTGACAGCAATAATCCATTGCCAAAGGTTACTTTCAAACACGGAAATGAATTTGATAAATGGAAAGGGTTCAATGCCTCTACTCCCACAGCTTACAAATCGTAAAGTCCCAAAATTGTTTTTAATATGCATGGTTGGCCCCACGCTGTCATATGGTAGTTCGGTCAATATACCAAGGCGCTGAATTCGCAGGCTTGACTCCGAATAATGACGTGCTTCAGGACTTTTCCCGGTTATATTCCCCAAAAGTAGAGTAAAAATTGACGCATAAGCAAAAGCAAGCTGCTGCATTCCATTAGGATACTTCTTTTTAATTTTGTGAAAGTAATTTAGTGGTTGTTCAATGGTTGCTGGTTCGTTTTTTGTAAAATAAGCTACCTGTGTTGGCAAATTCATAATACTATATCCATATCGGTTGGATATTAGTTCACCATGAATTAATGCATTGTGATCCTCACGCTCATGAATAGAATATAAAGTGAAGTATTTTAAGTTTATTTGTCGTACGAGCACTAAGTCCATACAAGTTACGCACGATAAAATCTCTTCCATTTTTTGAATCTTACATTTTGAATTATGTACTGTGGATGGGTTTTCCGATTGACAACTTATATATGCCAAAAATAAGAGATCATTCACAGCTGAATATAGCTCACCGGCTGTACTAGTAAAGTAGTTATTTGCTCTGGCCAACCAAGAATATATTGAAACTAAAGGAAAGTCCTTTACACTAGCTTTTGTGTCAATTAAAATATTAACATTTGGTCGTAAGCTGGGTAAGAACTGAAACCTTTTGTTTTCAACGTATTGAAAAATTTGCGTGTGCATTCTAGCTTCAAGTGTATTGTCAGGAACAAATAAATCTACTTGGATTTGACACTGCCAAGGTTTTGATGCTGACGAAAATAGGTAAGGGTCTAATTCAACGCAATAGGCAGTATTACGAGGTAATCGCTTTATAAACAAGGGAGCGTAGTACATAGAGACTGAACAAGGATGTTGTGGTTCATCTTTTGAGGAAACTTTTTGAAAACTTGTAGAGGTAAAATTACCATTGATGCTTGTCAACGAACCCTTTTGAGTCCAGATTATTTCACTTAAAGTAAGAAGCGGGTTCTTTGAAGTATATGCACTATATGTACGGTTAAGAATGGCTAATTCAAACTGTCTTAGAATTAATGGAAGTAAAGTCGATGTAGGATTTAAGTCAACCTTGCGGAAGTTATTTATCACAATCAGGCATTTACTGTAAGAAATTTTTTCAAGCACGCTTAGCAAATTATATACAAGAGGTGAGTTTTTCAAAGCGATCGGGGAACTTTTTAAGTTAAAATATCGTGTCAGAATATCAATTTTCTGGCTTTTTAAATGTTTCACGTATTCTAAATAATTTGAGTCTGACGTTGAAATTGAGCTTATAAGTTTCGAGTCTAAGACGTAATTGTTTGGATCGTGCTTTGCACTGATACAATTTAAACCAAATTGTGTTATAAGAAAAATTATTTGATACAACATCATGGTTTTGCAAATGAACTAAATGATTTTACGAAACAAACAAACAAGAAAACAACTTTAAAAAAATTACTAAATGATAAGCCGTTATATTTTACAATTCCCAGCGAAGTTGTTCATTTATGCGCTAGAATTTTTTTGGTTAAGAGGTAAAGTAGAGAAACTGGCAATATTTAAACATAAAACTACTTTACAATACAATCGACTGTATAATCTGAGCATTACTTTACTACGATGTGGGATTATGAGAACTAATCATATATTCCATTAAAATTTTACATGGGTGAATTCGATCCTATTCATAATTTAGTATGCTTATTTATATTTTCGATTAATGTTGGAAGAATCGATATATTTATAAGAGACTATTTGTAACCGAAACATGCATATACAAGTTTACCTGTAAATATTGCTAATATGTTTTCAAATAACAAACCATACATCTAGTTCATAATGATAGCCATATCCGATTACAAATTTGCATAACATACCAAGCTTTTAATTGTTGATTTCCCAATAATCTCTAGTATGATTAACGTTTTCCCCCATAAATTTAAACATAAAATTAAAAAGGAATAATTTTTAACTACAAGTGGTTTTACTTAATGCTTATGCTTTGAGCTCTGGTGTCACACTGAATGTGAAGTTGATCTTCAAGCCTCTTAGTCATCTTCTCTGCATTGTTGATGATCTCCATGAAGCCCTCCATTTCACAATTCTTGGCTTCTTAACTTGCCCCATAATTACACGCTTATCATTTTATAGACTCCAGATGTCGACTGCAGTGGGCTCATGAGTTCTTGGGGAACTCATGACCATCACCCTGCTAAGGTATTTATTTTATTGGATACATGTATTATTTTTGCTTTCTCAATAGTATAAATTAATTGTTACCTAACAATGCACCTTAAACAAATATTATTACTCCCAATTATTATGACTTGTGGGTTAGTAAATTTGTGGACGCTTTTCAGAGTATATAAGTAGACTGACACATTACATTGCGGTATTGTAGGCTTAAGTCGCACTTTAAATAATCATTTATTAGTTCATATTGAAATCTAGTGAACGCCCACAGACATTTGATAAAATGAGAATGATAGTGAGTACCTTAGTCTCCACTTTAGTTGTATAAGCCTAAATACTATTCATTATAATTAACGGAATTGTAGTGAAGATAAGCAAATATGTAATATATTCATATAACTAAAGTATTAAGCATTTAAAAGGTACATTATAACATACATATGTGAAAGCTAATTAATCATAAAAAACTCAAGCTTTTAGCATATTGCGTCATCAAAAGATTGTTCTAGTACCCAGCAAATTCAAGTAAACATTAACTCGTGAAGTGATATTGCTCAATCAATATTTCAATCCATTCGAATTATTTGGGACAAACTGATATTTCTGTTTAAAGCATTAATGGTATAGTTTGAACGCTTGCAGTTCTGGATGAAAAATGGCTACAATATGCTTAGTCGTACTCTTTGTTTTAAAACTTGCAGATTCTTTGATTTATTCTGATTTTAAACCGAAGCCACCAATCAATTACATGACCGACTTCACTGATACCCTGGATTTGTCTGAATACTTTAATGCATTTTCTAAACAAAAAGCATTGATTTTGGTCGACAACTTTAAAGGTGCAAATATCAAAGGACCACAATATCCTTTCATTACCAGGAAGTATATAAAAGCTGAGTGGAAAGCCTCTAAAACTTTAAAGAAATCAATTTGGATTAACCCTGCAGCACTTTTTGTGAAAGGAACACAATTCTCATCCACTGCAGTTCACAGAATTACATGTCCCATATCAAAACACTTGTTTGAAACAATAAACCCGAGAGCCAATTGGCAAAATGATTTTTGCGTTAGAATTGATGGAGTTTCGTTCCCTTTCCATTCAAAACCATGGAATTTCCAAGTGCATATGTCATTATTTTTGCCAATATATGGACCTCAGCTTGTGCAAACAGATCCTAACCATCCTACTAATTATATTGTCAAGCCACTGTACTTTCCTCCTATATTTGGTTTCCCTGTTTATCAAGATTTGTTGAATTTTCAATTGCCGTCTGGCAACCCTATTTTATATATCAGTGTCAATTTAGATATGAAACCAACAAACATATCCATATACAAAAATACTGTGAATGCAATCAGATCTCAAATGTTACAAAACTTCAAAACTTCCCACGGAGTCATAATAAATTCGGTTGTGCAGAATACTCGTAATGTCAAGCCATTCGGCTCTATCAGTACTTCTCCGGCTGATCATTTCTTCATATGTCCCACATGTCATAACATGCAGACACAACAACATGTAGTCAAGTTAAAAAATATCTCGGCTTTTATAAATGCAGCTAAGCTCCATAAATCAGGATTCCCAGAAATCGGAAGCAGAATCAAAGTCTGGCAAGATTATTATATAATTCAAGAAAATCCGACAGCATATGCCTTTAGCAAACATTTTTATCAGTGTGGCAATTACATTACTTCGCAAAGAACAAGAGTCGGGATTCCTTATGACACCATACCTGATAGACTGGCACACGCGTACGCGCACGAGTTACGTTCTGTTTTCAAAAACTTTAGTTTCGAGGATCAGCATGGAAAAATTTGTGTAAACGATGTTTTGTTTGAAGTAACAACCACTCATCTGAATCGTTATGAAAATGTAAGTGCTAGCATTCGGTTTATGGGATGGCTACGCACAGTATCTAATAATTCTCTACCATCTGTACGATTTTCTATAAACGATACCATCAATACATTGCGATTTATAAGTTGTGGAAAAAAAGATTTGCCCTTTCTCCCTTTTCATGAACTTATTGTCATTTACAATAACGATATTTGGTATGTTTTAATTGCCACCGTGTTATGCCTTTGTATTTTGCCCAGTTTTGTTGGAC
>JAQFZG010002920.1:0-14968 GCA_034695465.1 Entomobrya nicoleti | reverse complement strand
CAAACTCAATACTTGGCCTAGTATTAGGATCGTTTGCTATCATGAATTCGATCAAAGACAAATTACACTTCAGCCGTCAAGCGTCGTGTTCTTCTGTAAGTTGAGGTTTGTCTTTTTTGATGTTACAGTCCGTCAACAATTCTTCATTGTCGAATAAATGTTATCCGTTTTATGAAAACAAGGTAGAAAACACACCCGAGGGAAAATATATCGATTATGTTTGTCTAAATTTATCAATAATATTTGATTTCACTGTTTCAAATTTTTGCTTTTGTAGTCAGACATGACGATACACAAGATCACTCTGTAAAGAGTTTGTCGATAAAAATATGACAAGATTTGTATGCTTCATAGTATTTAAATGAACAATGTAATCAAATATATGCAACTTTTTTCCAAAATCTTTTATTGTAATAAATGGCCATAGGTACAGTTTGCTTTCCTTTAGTTTATCATTTGGTTTAATATACATTGGTTTACTATTCACTTCAATTATTTGATTGATTTTTTATTTAATATAAAATAACTGTATAAGATTCGAACTGTAGTAAATTTAAAAGTTTAACTGGTAAAAAGACTATTAATCCCAAATAAAAATCTCTTTTGGTGGTAGTTGTTGTGGTGACTGCAATGGTAGCGGTCCAACAACGCCACTGAAAATATCTTGTTCATTTGGATATTCCCCGTCACTTCCGATTGTGTCTTTTGCGTCTGGATCCAACTCCAAAGTTTCATGAACCGCAACACGCCCGACTAGCCCTTCAAACTCAACTCTTGACCTAAAGTCATAAAGATTCCAATCATCTTTTGAAATTTGTTGTTGTGTTTTCAATGGAAGGAAGATTTCGTATAATGGCAGAAAAGCTGGTATTGAAAGCCGCCATAAAATGAAATACAAAAATGATGATAAACCCGGACAAAAGGGGGCAAGTGTTTTCAAAATGTGTTCTTCGACAACGTCACCATCATGTCCACTAAAATGTGCTGGTAGTGCATTTCTTACGCGAGTGATGTTCACATATATTTCTCGAAAAAGTTTCATGAATTGGGTGACTGATTCGCCGTTCCCGTATCCCTCTCCACACTCATTTCCTGTTGGTGTGCAAAACAACATTTCTCTCTTAAAATTATTTTCTTTTGCGATCTCTATCCAATTAAATGTTTTCCCAGAATTAAACTTGGAGAAGAATTGAGTGTACGCCAGATCGATGCACTTGATTAGTTTTTGAGTTTCTTCACTACTTTGGTCACTTAAACACGTAGCAGCTTGTATGATAAGATCTTGTTCTTGTTTCCACTCCCAGAATAAACAGTGGGATAGCACCTTTTCAATTGAAGGTCGCTCCCATGGTTTCCTGTTCATCATACTTGAGAGCAAAGTGTTAGCTGAGAGCTCTTGAAAGCTCATTGGTTTCGAAAATGGGCCATACGCCATAGTTCCAAAATCGTGAGAGTCCAAAAAGATCGATTGGTTCCGAAATTTATTTTTAGCAACTTTTTGAAAGTCTTCAGGGCTCAAAAATTTGCCACCTCCTTTAAATAGTCCAAAATACATTGTCATTCCAAGAGCGTGAATGTCATGCAGTTTGTTGGGCTTGAACTTTTGTTTTCGACTCTTCAGAGCTTCTGGAGCTATCCAAAGGGTACCATTACGAGATAAAGAAGCCCCGTGTCTTTTTTCATCAATTAGATTTTTGCTAACTCCAAAGTGCGACAATTTTGCGACAATTTTGCAACCATCCTGCCATATCATTAGTACATTTTTAGCTTTGATGTCCCTGTGAATGATTCTTTTCTCATGAAGAAAGTCCACTGCTTTAGCTACTTGATGTAGCCACGTTATAACTTCATCTCGTTTTGGATTGCACATCTTATCTGTTATCCGCTTTTCAAATGTTCCCACTGCAAACTCCATTGCCAAAAGTAGTCCAATATCGGGATCATTATGGAAATCGATTAGCCGAACAATGTTTTCAGATTGATTGAGTTCCGTCCAAATCTTGAGTTCGTTGATATCGTCGTCGTTCACTCGAAAATACTCATGTCTAATATATTTTACTGCGACTATTTTGCCAGAGCCAAAGTGATAACCTTGATACACCTCGGCAATTGAACCAGATCCCAAACGTTCGCGAGAAAACTTGATATTCGTTTCTCCCATTTTCTTTGTATACATATCTTCGTAATTAAACTGTGCTTTCTTGTCATCATCCTTGTCTATCATCTCGCTTGCGTTTGATTTGGACTAAAAAAAAATATATAGGCATTTTAGGTAGGCGTAAAATCTTTTTATGCATTAAATTAATTAATTTATTAATCAGCTTAATTTAAGTACATCAACAGTGTAAATGAAAATTACTAACCGATGAAGAACCCATTTTTCAGTCTGGTCACAAGATTTATTAAAGGGGCTGCAAATTTACCGATTTCACAAACAGTATATTTTAAATACAAACTAATAAAATAAAATTAACTTTCTTTTTTATTATTTGAGTTAAATTTTTTGGTTTCACACATTCACACTTTTTAATCAATTTAGTGTCAACAATTTATATTTGCACTTCAAATATGTTATTGTTTTTAAATAAAAGCGACAACAAATTTTATGCAATTAATATGTATGACGACAAAACTTGAAAATGCCATTAGCTAATTTTTAAACTCTGAGGTGCAGTGTTATTCCTTTTGTTTTTTTATACACAAGGTAGAAAAACATCATAACAATGTTTTACTCAACAGGTGATATTTGAGTTATGTTTTTGTGAACAAATGCGAGCTTGACCTCAGTTTTCTATGATAGCAAAACCAAACATTCTAGTTTGATAGGTAGGGGAAAACGAGTTCTCTACTTATAGACAAATGTGTATATCAACCATCCAGCACAAACCATTCTTGCCAATGCATATATCATGTTGCAGTATGAGCTATGTATTGAAAACGTTGCTAAATATACAGGATGTACTAAAACTATGAGTAAGCACACATGGTGTATTAAAACCGTTGGTAAATATACAGAGTGTATTGAAAACGTGAGTTAATATACGGAGTTTATTCGAAACGAGTAAGTAAACCAGTTTCATTAAATTGGAATCTGAAACTGGATCACAAATATTCATCAAAATTGCTGTTTATTCTTCTACTGAAAAAAAAAAATACCTGTGTTCAATCAAAACTGTGGGTTATTTTCGGCATACCTATTACGTATTTTCTCTATCCATTGACCCATGAGGAACTTGTGCGTATTATTAAAACCAATAAATACTTTGTGCATTATTGCATACTTTTGACGTATTAGTTTAACCAATTGGAAATGAAAAGAATGCAATTATCAAAATAACCAAATAACAATAGAGTTTAGGTGACACTCTACTATATTTAATCGTTAAAATTTGTTTTTGAGCAAGTTTGGGGCAATTTTGTGTGTTTCTAGTACATTTTTTTTACATTCATACTAAAGTTCTTTTGAAATGCATTAATTAATAACTACCGATTGCGTAGCTAGGTAGTTAATGAAATTACTATCATGTTGGTCTGTCTGAACGTGTACACGATTTCTCAATAACTACAACCGATTGACACCAAACTTTTCACGTAGATACCTTAGGTCAAACCGTTCTATGGGATTAAACTTCAAACCCGGGATTCAAACGTGACCCGAGATATAGAGGTCACATGCATTTTAAATGGCAAAAATTTCTTATCGTCGAATACCATACAGGATCAACAGCTGATAAAACAAATGCATTTCAGACCTCAAAATAACCCCTGACCCAAGATATAGGGGTCACAAGGTCACATGCATTTTAAATGACAAAAAAACCTTATTTTCGATTCTAAAGCTAAAGCTGATCAAAATGGAATGCATTTCAGACCTCAATATCGCCCTGACCCTATTATCAACTACCGAATTGCGAAGCACGGTAATTAATGCTTTTAACATGCTGTCTGTCTGTGTGTCTTTACGCACGATTTCTCAAAAACTACTTGACCGATTGACACCAAACTTGGTACATGGACATTTTAGGTCAAGACCTATGGGATTGGATTTCAGACCCACAGGTCAAACGTGGCCCGAGATATGGGGGTCACAAGATCACATGCATTTTAAATAACAAAAATATTTTATCGTCGATTCTTATACAGGATCCTTAGTTGATCACAGAGAAATTCATTGCATTATGTGGGAACCCCTGTGACGCGAGATATGGGGGTCACAAGGTCACATGCATTTTAAGTGGCAAACACTATTTTATCGTCGATTGTTTTTTCCAATACGTTTTGAATGATTTTTTCTTGAAGGTCACAAGCGCTATATAAACACTACAAGCTCATTCGCTTCAATTCGGTAGTCGAGTCTCAGAGTTTTTACACTCTTCTAGTTTTATATATGCAATAGATGGGGCATATATACATGCAAACACGTACATACATGAACGTACAAATGCGTACTTAAACGTACATATACGTTCGTATACATCACATCCTTCGCCGCAATTGGTAGATACATATCAGAATTTTACATTATTCTCTTTTTATTTTGCAGGAAAACAAATAAGAATGCACAATTTAGTGGTCGGCAGTTATCATAAATTGAAAGAACAGATAATCTGACAGAATGAAATTAGCAGTACAGAACGAGGAGTATTTTGACAAATAAATTTAATTCTTATTTGTATTATAATTCCAACTGTATCCACTAAAATAGATTAATAAATGAACTATGTAAAATTATGTCCACAATTTTCAGGATAAATCGTTTTGAGGAAGAAATCATAGTTAACATTTCATGAAAATAATAATTTACCAAAGCCATTTTTCCCGTTTGACCATTTTCTGGTATTACAATTATAAAACTGGTTTTTCTCTTGATTAGTACATTTAAATCTCCAGTGAGAAGAAGGATCACTGTTATCCCATTTTAGCATATTAAGACATGAATTGCTTCTTGACAAGAAAAGAAATCATTGAGATATTTTTGGTTATTTTTAAATTGATATCCGTTTAGAATACAGCGACCCTAAAACATGACTTAAATGTAATTTAATTAGAAATAAAATTTTGCGTATACGTATCTATGCGTGTAAAAAATTAGTTACTTTGTTTATTCCGCAAGGGCTATTATAAAATGGATGCAATGTCTGAGTAAGCGTAAAGTTCTTTGCAGCTTTTATAAAACATTCCACTGAAATGCATCTATCTTCGTTCTACTTACAATACATAGAACTAAAACCTTTTTTACGAATTTATGGAGATTTTTTTGCGCCGTTAGAATTTCATTTTGTATGACATGGACGGAACAGTAGCAAATACAGTTTTGTTTTCATATAGCCAAAATGTAGCTCAGAGATATTGAAATAGGTCTTGTTGAATATATACAAAATATTGAATGAATGCTCTGGATATATGCTGAAGTCTGTCACGGACGCAAGTTTTGTTTTATCAAGGATGCTGTTTCCTTTCTCAAAAATGATAAGTTCGCACAGTTTAACGGCATACGTGAACCTGATACCTTTAAGTATTTGTTTGTATATATATATTACTCTTTATGTCTAAATGGTTAAAAACAATTATTAACGTATTGAACTTTAGGACGTGCATTTTATAAGACATTTGATTATGAGAAGACTTTGTTTTTGATAATTTAAATGAAATAACACCCGTTTTAAGCGATAGTACGTCCGCCGTAAGCGATAACCGTTTTTGGAACTACGTGAACGAACGCACCCATATTTTTCATGAAAAGGATGTACTTCCTTATTGCTTAAAAAGATGACAAAAAATGCAGTCGTTCAAACCTGGGCCCAATGACGATACATTTAGTCTCAAAAATAGCTTGAATGCTTTTAGTTGTGCAATTGGACAAAAGACCCCAAAAAAATGCTGAAGCCTCTTATCTGTCTATTTCTGTGTTTATTCGGTAAGCTTGATCTTTACCAAAAAAAAATAATATTTTTCGTTGAACATGTTTCAAATATTTATTTTTTAGCAGGAAAAACTGCAGGTGCTTATACCAATGCAACTGTGGAGTTGGCAATATTTTGTGACTTTGAATTTGGGGAGCATTTCGAACACAATGAAACGAAAATCCGGCAATATTTGGCTATTCGAATGTACGACACAAATCTTAGATTTAAAACACTTCCCAGCGTGGACATCAATTTTTTCGTTACTTCTCTAACGGCAATCAAGGTAGGTATTCTATCATGTAATTGAGAATATAATTAAAACGATAAGCTCAACAATTAATAAGGAGAATCCTTGGCAGAGCAAATCTGCCCAATCGTTTATTGAGGAACACCGAGATAAGGCCGGAAAAGTTTCCATTGATGGCGTTGTACTATCTTTTGCAAACTGGGTAAATCATAGACAAAGGGCAAATCTTCCAAAATTTGACGTTGCCTTGTTGGCCTTGAGTGCAGATACTAATGATAGCCCGAAGTCTTGGGCGTTTGTGGATGCTGCATGCAGTAATAGTTATGGATTTGCTGTTGTGCGTTTCGAGAAAGAGAACTGGTGGAGTAGTTGCGGTTCGTTGGAGTCTGGTCTAAGTACAGTGTATGTTCGTTTTACAAAAAAATACTTTTCAATGACTATCGGCGTCCAATATTTTTCTACTGATATTAATTTATAGATTGGGCGCCGAAAAGGATGAAAATTACTCCCCAGAATGCCACAACCCAAAATACATCAGAGGAAAAGAATGCAGCAAAAATCATTTTTTCTTTTCAAGTTGTACCAACGACGCTATCTACAAAAGTATACAGAAATCATCATGTCTCCACAGAATAGATTCGGAAGTACGGAGTATATTTGATTTAAACGAATTAAATGTACAACCACCATCTATTAGGGATCAATGTGTTTTAATGACTAATAATTCCAATACTTTGGTCAACACATCCGTATGGCACACTATACACAAAATATTTTGATAGTAGCATAATTTAAATGCCAATGTACAGTTGAAAATGACTTTGTAATTTAAATAGGAAGAAAATCTGTGTTTTTCCACAATTTGTTATTCCGGAAATGGAATGAATGTCACTGCTGAAAAAATCCTGTACCCGGTTGATAATAGCCCGTGTGACAATGATAAGGTAAGAGACTTGATCTATCACTAAACTTTACAACTTACAAAATTTGATTTAATTTTCATATTTTTCCAGTCTTGCTTCCGAGGGCGATGCATCCCAAATGGATTCCAAATAGAGAATGTAGTTTCTTCAAAGTGTTTGCACTCATCAAACTTATTCACAGCTGATGATAACCTCCATTTAGTAAACTGTCCTGATGTTCCTACCGCCCTTGATCGATTTATGATTTTTGGAAACGATAATCACACAGTTTTTCTTGCCGTTCCTTACACATCAAGTAATGCCAGTGAGAATTCCGATAAATGCATGTCTTCCAATGGTTGCTTAAATGGAGTTCAATTTAAAAACTGCTACAAATCAAATCAGACGTCTGATTTTAATTGGGAACTAGTTGATTTGAAAATCGGATTGCATGTGTTTTTAATACGTCACAAAGCCTCTCAGTTTTGTCTAGGTTCGTCTACAATTGATACGGTACAAATTTGGGACTGCAATTCCGAGGACACACGTCTACTGTGGATGTTTCACGATACCAAAAAACCACGGTCAAGTGTGTTTTGGAAAGATCAGTCTACACCAAAGCCAACAGAAAACATTAAGTTAGCAGCAGTTAATGGGACTACAAAACCTGCAGTCATAAATGAAAATCTTCATTCGGAAAGACTAGATTGTCATGGTTGGTGGGTGTATTTAATTATTTGCACTTTATTATTTGTAACAGTTATCCTGAGCTTTATTATTCTCAAACTGCAAAAAATAAATAAGCAAATCATAACGAGACAACTGCTCACCCAGGACTTTCATGAGTTGTCAGGAATATTTGCAGCTGAGAATAATAGCCCTACTAGGCACTTAGATTAGATTATACATTCGATGTTTATTGTATTATAAATATTAAAGGTAATACTAAAATATTAAACACATGGTGTATACAACGTTTACTTATGAATTTATAACTGAAGTAAATATTTAATACTGCCGAATACTTTTAAAATAAAATCACACAACATAGTGAATGAAGCCAAATCACATATGGCTGTTATTTGTTGTGAAATTATATTTTTTCGTCATTCTATTAAATGAAGCATAATATCACATTAAATGAATAATAAATACACAACGCCGCTATTTGTACCAAATTTAATGGAAACTGCTTGTGTTTACAATGTGCGTTCATAATTTCATGGTATGTTTACTTTTTTACCCTTAGGATTATCAGCAAACATAATTTATTGTGGAATTATAAAATAATATATATTTCCATATAGGATTCAATCGTGATTTTTATTGGATACAAAATAGCTTTGACAAAGAAGAAATTTAATTTAATAGGAATTTAACATAAATCGTTCTTAATTTATTTCTTAAGAAATAGAAACAGAATAATATGTTCAAATGACGTTTTCCAGGTAGCTTTCTCCGCACATATCCTGGAAAAAATATTCAACTAAATTTGTTTCCATAAAAATTTCAAATATCACATTTTTCTTCAAATTGAAAATCAGTTTACTTACTCACTTGTTCCCAGTGACAAGCAGCTTCCGCAGTAGCATCATTTCAATTAAGGAGACCGGAAGCGTTTTTCCGAATTAGGACAAAAAAAGTTGTAATTAAAAAATGTTATATTCCATATTCACGTTTCCACCTAAATAAAAGACTATTTTTAATAACCGATAAATGTATATTTGAAAGTGCTAAAAGCATACGTAGCAAGCATCTGTGATTTATATCATTATCATGCATGTTTAAGTTCGCATGTTAATCCGAAAGTATTACGAATATATGAAGACGGGAACGATCAAGTGAGTTTATGTGCACGTAAAATATATTTAAACTAGAAATAATATAGCATTGACAGTGAACTTCGTTCCCATGTACCTATATCTGAAATCTAAGCTGACTCGTTTTATTCCACTGTTGCATTGAAACATATACTTCAAGGTCATTCAACGTGACGCACATTCTACTTTTCAGCATACGTGATCACTTTAATTGCCATATACATGCTTTAGTGATAAGTTCATCAAATACAAGCTTTTCATTGGCATTATACCAAACTTGGCATTGTAGTCGTTCGTTTGTGCTTGTTGACCTTGTTCATTTAACTCAAATTGTATCCTTTTACATTTCTTGATATAATAGAGTAAATATTTACAGCTGATTTTTTCACTCACTCACGAAAGTGAAAGTCTAAAATATACTGCGATATAATTTTTTTGTGTATTCATTCAGTGCAAAATTTGTGCAGCCGAAGTAAGCATCTCATGGTGATGCTCATACAAGTAGTAATAACTTTAACTTATAGTGGGTGGGTTCGATATATTTTTAAAGACATTTCACTAAATCAATTAATTTTTAATGCTCTTGTTCATCAAAATGATCAGATACGACGCATGAAACATTTTTGGAATCATGGCTAGTGTACTAGTTGGCGATGCAGGTATTTTTTGTATATTTATTGTTTAAAAATATTGTATACACTTTGAAAACTAACACATAATAAACGTTTTTATAGACTGTGGAGTTAATGACGTGATACAATTATTTAATGAGACCACATTACAAGCTATAATGAAAAGGGAGTGGACAAAGCTTGGCGTGTTTTTGGACACACCCTTAAATTTGGTGGAAACTCTAAGAAGAGATTTACTGCTGAACAAAATAAATACCATGGATGCAATAAAAGCAATATTGACAGATTGGAGATCTCGAATGTCAGGCCAGGCTACTCTAGGAGCTTTGTTAAATATTATTGAAAATGTTGGAGAATGGAAGCTTCTGGAAGGTATGTATGAAGTTTTGGAGTAATATTAACCATTAACTCATTGTCATCTATGTAAAACGATATGTGTGTAAATATGTAATTTATATTTTAGCCCGTCTACAACAACTAATTATCAAAAAAGCAAAATTATGGAGCGACCTAGATGGACAATCGAAAGGAACTGCGTTAAAAGCTAAAGTTGCCTATGAGGGGAAAATACAAACATTGAGCTCATTACAAGGGTCCATGACTAAGAAAGAGTTTGAAGCTTTTTTAGACGCGCAAATTGAATGAAAAAATATACCTAAGCTTTTCAAGGGTGGGGTAGTAAGCCTTGGACGACCAAAAATGGTACCATAAGTAACTAAACATTTTTGCTACTGGTAAGCACTAATCATTTCAACAAACACTTTATTTTGTGTATATTGTCCAGGATATCCGAGCAAACCAGCAACAAAGTCCTTCTTCGACTTTATCTAAGGATCGTAATTCATTGGCCTTACCCTTGCCGATTTTAACTAGCACAAATTACGACGTTGCAGCAGTTACGACTGCAGTTAGATCATCAAGCTCGGTTTTTAAAGCTGAACCTTACACACCCACACAGCCAAAAATGGTTGCTAGTCATCAATCTAAAACATCTTTAGCTTCCAAACCACCTGCAGACATTCAACTAACTACAGATTTTGAGCCACTACCTGACACTCACGCATTAGCGACAACTGAAAAAATAAAATATGACAATTCTGACATATTAGGGGTGGGATCTGGAAGTACAAATGTTTATAAGGGAACTTTTGGACAGCGTAATGTAGCAGTCAAGGTTATTTCCAATTTTAAGGATGTATCCAAAGCAGAAAACGAAACCAAAGTTTTGCTTTTATGCAATCAACACGAAAATATTGTACGCTACATTCATTCTGAGATATCACCCGATAGATTTCTCATAGCTCTTGAATTATGCGAAAAATTCACACTAGCCGATTGGGTGGATGATTCGACTTGCATTCGTTCTCACATTGAACCACTCGAAGTTTTAAAACAGGCAACAGAAGGGTTAGGATTTCTTCACCAGCCAAAAATTAATATTTTGCATAGGGATCTCAAACCTTCCAATATTTTGTTCCTAATTAGAGGAAATGAAGTGGTAGTAAAAATTTCCGATTTTGGGATAAGTCGAAGCATAAGTCCTGGAAGAAATACAAGAACAGTCACGAGATTTGGGGGTACATCGGGTTGGACAGCAGCTGAAATGCTGGAAGTCGAGTCGATATTCAGCAAAACTCGACGTTCGCAAACAATTGACAAACTACCAAAAATGGTTGGTTAAAATAAATATAAATAACCAAAAAATTACATCCTAATAGAATCAGACTTAATCTGTTATTTTTTTATTGTGATTTTGGACAAAGAAGATTGACATATTTTCCCTTGGCTGTATTTACTACTTTGTGCTCACCAGAGGAGAACACCCATTTGGAGACAATGAACGTTTAAGAGACCATCTCATAGAAACGAATAACAACATACTTGACACCATAGATGTACAAGATTACGATTTACGGCTGCAGTGTAATTTGTCTTTGTTGGAAATTATGATTGCCAAAGATTCTCACCTAAGGCCAGATGTAGACTACATATTAACCCATCCTCTGTTTTGGCCATGTAAGAAAATGATTGATTTCATCGATGAAGTGAGCAATTTTGTAAACAAACCAACACCAGAAAATGAGGCTATTTGTGCCTCTTGTGTTGAAAAGCTGGAAAGAAATTATTTCCCGAAAATTTCCAACGGTTCTCCAGATGGATGGTTTAGCTTACTGGATGATACACTCAAGCCCGAATTTACCCGACGTTATAAACACCACAACGATAAAGCTATTAAGCTAATAAGAATACTTCGTAACTACAAGCACCATTATCATGAAAAGGATTTTGAACCAGAAGTCAAAAAACACATCGGGGAAATGCCAAACGATTTCATGAACTACTGGTTGAGAATTTTTCCAACTTTGATCAATGAAATGAGGGACGCCTTTGTTGATTTTAGAGACAAACCCAACTTTGACGAATACTTTTAATTGATATTCCAGCAGTACATCATACGCTAAAACCAACGGTAGAATTTTGAACTCGTTTTAGTAAATAAACCAAAATTTCGAAATATCGAACATTTGTTAGAAATTTTATCTGTTTTGAACTTTTATAGAGAAATAAGCACTTGACATAAATATTTATATTGTTATCGATCCTATGATCACATAAAGTGAAAATAAAATATAAATGTTCTTTTTTAGATTTAGTGAAATTGAAGTAATGTCTTTCGGCTTGTTTTTATGCAGGTTTTGATTTTGTGTGTTTTGAGCCAGTAGGTTTAGTGTTTTTTAAACCATATTCGGTGCGCTTGAAACAAATATTAAATGTAAATTATTCTCAATAGCCACCTTCCAGGTTTTATCTCGTCGTTCCTTCATAAAACATTTATCATATTTGATCCGGAAGAAAATATATATTTTTAAATTGTGTGTTCATTACACTTCCATGTTCACATACCTTCATTACTGTGAGAGAAGTTACCACAAAGTTTATATCCACACTGGGAAGTGTTTTAAATCGAAGATTTGTATCGTACATTCAAATAGCCCAATATTCACCGATTTTTGTTTCAATGTGTTGGAAATGCTGACCAAATTCAAGGTCACAAAATATTGCCAACTCGACGGTTTTGTTTGTGTGTCCACCAGCAGCCGGTTGTGCTAAAATGGTAAAAAATGTTAGATTTTATTTCAAAATATATTTTTGATTGAGCTTACCAAACGAACACAGGAATATTCCGATAAAATGATTAAACATTTTTCTTTTTTTGTTCGAGGTGTGAGCAAGTGTGAGCATTCCGGCTAGACGTATTGAGGATTAATTGTACACTCATTTTGGAAGTTAAAACGGCTGAAATAACTTATATTATACCTGGATTCAATTCGGAATTAAATCCGTTTTACGAAAAATAAGTAAGTGTGCTAGGTATGTATTGGGCTTTGAATTAAATATCATTGTTGTTATGAATTACAGCAGATGTTTTATCGCTACAGAACGGTTGTTCAAATTTTTTCCAAGTCCCCAGACCAATTAGATAAACTTTGCTCCCTTACCGACAAAAAGTTATTCTCCCTTTGTGCCCTTCAAGTCGACAGCTTTGACACCCTACAATCCCAAGACCCTGCCATTCGCCCATCATTGATAGCCTTGTGCTTCTGGCAGAAGACCCTAATGCCCAAACACCCATTAAGAAACCGCGCCTTCAAGATTTTAATCTGGAAGGAAACATACTGTATAAAGCTTCCTTCGATCCCGATGGTCGCCTTTGGCGTCTTGTTGTCCCTTCCCCACTTGTCAAAGATCTCCTAGCGGAAATCCACGTTCAAGATGCTAGTCATCTTGGTTTGGAGTAGACGTGGAAGCTAGTCAGAGCAAGATACTACTGGCCAAAAATGTTTAAGTCTGTACAACATTTTTGTCGTAGCTGTAAAACGTGTCAATTATACAATCGACGAAGTGGTACAACCCCGGGACCATTACAACCCATTCCACCTCCCAAAACTGCATTTTATTCTATTGGCGTAGATTTTGTTGGTCCATTCCCTACCACTTTTCCCAAGCGAAATTCATGTAATCATACTGTTATCTGCCATTTAACACGCTACTTTGAAGCCTTCCCATGCAAAGGCGAAACCACTTTCGAGGCTATAGCTGCCTTACGAGATCAGTTATTCCCAAAGCACTCCATACCCCATGAAATAATCGTAGACAAAGGTTCTTGTTTTTATGTTTCCCACGATTTTAAACTTTTCTGTCACTCCCTTGGCATTAAGCTTAAATTTTGTTCTACCGCTCACCCTGAAACAAACGCAGTCTGCGAGCGTTCCCATGACGTTTTCCAGCGTTGCATGGCAAAACGGCTACTCAAAAATGAAAAAGATTGGGATAAACACGTTCCCCAGATAGTCCACTCCTACAACATAACCGAGCATCGCATAATAAAAATGTCACCCTTCTACGCCCTTTACGGTAAAGAACCTCGACTTCCCACTGATAATACCCTTCCCCTCTCAGAAACGTTCATTGAAGAGAGCTCCCTAGACTCTCAGTCCCGTGCCCAACAAGCCCGAAGTATAGCTTACCTTAACACACTCAAAGCCCAAAAGATTGCCAAAGAAAATTTCGATGAGCGTCATCCTCCCATTTCTCTTTCTCAAAATGATTTAGTTTGTGTGAGAGTAACAAATAGAGTCCCCGGCAAAGTACAAAAGTGGCAACCACGGTGGATAGGACCATTTGCGGTCGTAGAGCAATAAGCCCAATAACTTTTTGCTTGAAAGACGTTAGACCCATTTCTGAACGCCCCCGTCATGGTAAAGAAATTAGAGTTGTAAATATGCGTGACGTAAAACGCTACTACGATGACTTCAATGACCTCCATTCAAATCCCTCTGAAACATCACTATGACATCATTTGATACCACCCCAAAACCTGTAAAACTGTTTTCTTCCTCGTCATAAACAAAGTCTTCAAGCTACAAATCAATAGGAAGTGATTCGGTATTTAATTCTTCTGGTACCACTGTCATTTCTCAAAATCCACCACAAAACCCTCCATCTGTACAATTAACTCCTCCCCAGGTTGTAAACAATTTTAATTTTTCTCACCTACTTTGGCTGGTAGCCCGCACCCAGCCATACCTTCTGTTTCTTCTCTTATTACTACTGCTGCTCAAACTTTTGCTGCTGATTCACCCATATTCATTGTTCCTTCGACCACTTCCTATAACCCTCCCCCTGCCAGTAATTTTGTTTCTTCCACAGAATCGTCTACTCCTGTTGTCCGCACTCGTACGCGTACCATATCGCGTCCGAAATACCACGATCCTTCATACTATGATACTCGTAGTCATCGGTCCCGTTCCAATGAGACGAGAATGTCCCGGAGAGGAGGAGGAGGAGGATCTGCGGAAGTGTAGAGTTTTATCTTAATATTATTATGGATGTTAATTTGTTGTGTGCTTTTCTTTTCTTTCCGTTTCTCAAGATTTTATTCCCTCTGATCTATGTTACC
>JAQFZG010002919.1:0-14969 GCA_034695465.1 Entomobrya nicoleti | reverse complement strand
AAGTGGTGGTATTAGTGATGTTAATTATTTTCAACCTCATGTTTCGTTAACTAATTATGATACCTCCAAAATAATTGAAGTTAAAGGTGTAAATCAAGACAAAATCAACTGGTCTGCCCATCATTTTTCGGCATCGTCCACAAACCCTTCAATGGCAAATAAAATAAACTGAATATAAACTGGCAAAATAGCATCGATTTGTTTCTTTATCAAAAATAGTGAGAATGTTTTTGTGGGTATTTGTGCTGATCTGTAATTCGTGGTACCTTCTAATAGTATTATTAAGTCAATGTATGCGTGCAGTTCAACAATATGCAACCTAAAAATTGATGTCTTAACTGATTTTTGTTAGCCTAATAATTTAATTTGAGAAGTTATTTATTTTTGAGGAGCATTAGTTTTGGATGTTTATAAATAACGTACATTGTCTTATGTCGTAATAAATGTACTGTACTATTTTCATGTGTACACTTCATTGTTTAAAATTACCGAATCTTAATTTAAAAATGAATTTCCACATTTAAATTAGAACTTATTTTAGCTGTTCTCATGATATCATACCTTCCAACCACATTTTAAAAACTTCACATTCATTCATAAAATTTCACGTTTTTGCGCATTTTTCAATTAAGATTTTCTCGACAATCAATTCAATCAAATTAAGAAAATTAAATTTTGTGTCGGAACAAGTATTTCAAAACAGATTTTACCAAAACGTGCTATTTCACAAACTTGATGCACAATTTATTGTTGAGTAAGAGTTTATGCCTCAAATCATAAGTTTTCTTGATATTCCAAAATCTAGCTAGTGTATTTCAGAAAATTAAAAGAGAATGAAGAGAATTAAAAGTATGCTCCATCAGAAGTACCCACAAGAACATTTTTATAACGCTGCTCAATCTTGATATCATTTACAAGCATACTGTTAAATATGTAAACATAATGAATTAATTATAATCAATCGTGAATTTTTAAACGCCGGCTCAATTCACTTAAATATGTAAAAGCAGCGGATTATTTCGTTTATTTGTATGGTTTTTCACCAGTGTGCACTCTCATATGGCTTTCCAAATGTCCCTTCGCAGCGAATTGTTTTCCACACAAATTACATTCGTGCTCCTTGATTTGTTGATGAATCGATTTTGTGTGTTTTTTTAAGCTACTATATTCAGTACATGATTTCTCGCACAATTCACATCCAGAGGCTTTCAATTTAGTATGAACTACCATGTGTCTATATAAGCCACTCTTCTTTGAAAACTTTTCATCACACGTTGCACAATCGTACCGTTTGATATTATTGTGAATATTATTATGTTGTTGCAGGTGAGACTTCTGTGAAAATATCTTGGGACAAATTTGACAACGATACGGTTTTTCTCCAGTATGCGAACCGCACGAATGTGAATTTTAAGGGCAGCAGCTGATCCCAGAAACCGGCTACATAAACTGCGTTATTTTGTTTGCTTGCATACTATTGGATTTAATTGCCACAGGATATTTGGATTTCGTTTTTATAAATAGCCGAGTTCTTTAGAAATTCTAACTTTGATGTGCGTGCACTACAAACACACATATGTTTAACTTCTGCACACATATTTTTGGACAATCAATTGTGTTATAAATGAATTAGTACATTCGCCGGTATAGATCACTTATATTCAATATGCGTATTCATAATACTCGTGTTATGTTAGTAATGCATTACGTTTTTCAGGTGCACGTACACATAATGTAGTGCGTGGAACTGAATATGTAACCACGTATTTTATGTTCAAGCCCCTTTTACGACTAGCAACTACTAAGCATGTAAGCAAGTTTGTACATGCTTTCTGTGTAGCTGGTACAAGTAGTAGTAGGCCGGAAAAGTCATTTGTTTGTACAATTACAAATTACCGCCAGTATGACCGACTCGTGTTTTGTTGCAGCTATTAATGTATTTGAAACATGCCACTTCTATAGTCAACTATTCCACAGCACGGGCTGCGTCGAGAATCGATTGTTTTACAAACTGAACACGACTTAATTTAGTTAATAAATCCTAGCACTGCACTTAAACATCCAGTAAACAAATCCGCATGGTTTTTATTTGCAAGGTTGCTTATTCATTCAACTTTTAAATAGCGTGCAAGGACTCTTTGCTGAAGAATCTTGATTAACTTTTTAAATTGTAAATATTAAATTCCAGATGGTTAAAGGTCTTTATTTAAGACAACAAACCTTATTAATATTTCTTCACTACTATATTATATTTCAACCTTACATGAGATCCTTTAACTCTGAGCTTACGTAATCAGAATCTGCATTTCACTTTAAGAATAACGCATTTAACCAACGTGTTTCAGGAATAAATATAACAAAGAATCCTACCGCAGAGTTTGTATTCCAAATATATGTAATATGAACGCAAAGAAAGAATTTTGAATTAATTGCTTTTATCTTAATAGCACAATGTTCACTTGCTATGGTCTGCAAGTTTCAACTGGTTCATTCAAATTTTGATATTTTTATTTTAATAGCAAATGTGCGTTTTCATATGTCGGCCTAAATTAATTGGTTGCGCTCCATTGAATGATTTTGCCGTTTTTGATTCAAAACATATTCTCTTTGCTCCGTTCAAAATCCACCTTATAGGTGTAGTACCAACTGGTGGACACATAATATACAGATGGTCATGCATGGCAACGTATGTGAAATACATATGTATAATTCCAAATGTAAAATGAGTAAAAACAATGAAAATGCATTTTGAATGCACCTTTAAGGTAGCACATCAAGTACCCATCTATCTCAGTATATATCGGCGGTCGTAAAAGTAAGAATGCTGAAGGTACACGCATACCAAATGCGGAATGCCAAAGCACAAGCATGTACCTAAAGTCTGGGTACAAGAAAGATCACCCGATGATTTAATCACAGTGCACGAACATCATTCAAGCCAAGCAGTCGCAGAGAACACTTTCTCAAAACAACTTTTTTAAGTAAAATTACACAGAATATCAACATTAACATTTATGTATTTTTACAGTCACCACACGTGGAGAAAATGAAACAACTTTTTTGTAAAATATTACTTCTTACTGTCCAAACAATTTAAATGGGAAAGCCCATTTGAAGTTGGGATAATTTTGTATTAAAATCATACCTAAACTGTATCGTGCAAAAACAAATTTGTTTAAAATTCCTTTTGGAACTGTCAAACAGTCATTTTTTCCTATAGCCTTTTTAATTCGTAGCAATCGTTTTTGTATAATTCCTCACTGAAATGGCTACCAACTGCTTTGCCTGTGGTTACTGTGAAAAGGTATTTAGCTCAAAGTATACTTTACAAGCTCATACCAAAGTTCATCTTGGGATACACCAGTGCTTGTTTTGCAACAAATCATGCAGCCGAGAATACCATCTTTTCAATCATTACCTAAGACATGTTAATGAGAAACCCTACTCGTGCAAGTTGTGTGACAAAACCTTTGCAGACAACAGCAACTTGAAGAGGCACATAAATACGCACACCAACGAGAAGCCTTTCAAATGCAGCGTTTGCCATAAGTCATTTTCTACTAGAGGACATTTAAGAAGCCATCAGTTACTGCACAGTGGGATTAGGAAATTTCAATGTGAGCACTGTGACAAAAGTTTCACCCAAAAAGGTAACTTCAAAACACATATCAATACACATCAAATCACAACACCTTTCAAATGCAGTTTATATAGCCCGGTTCTGGGATCAGCTCAAGCTCTCAAAGATCACATTCGAACACATACTGGAGAAAATCCGTATCGTTGCCAATTTTGTCCCAGTTCATTCGCATTAAAGACTAATTTAAATTGCCATGAAGATACACACACTGACACCAAACTGCATAACTGTGCAACATGCAATAAAAAGTTTTCAAGTGAGCTCTGTTTAAGCCGGCACATGGCAGTTCATACAAAATCTAAAGCCTACACGTGTGAACTGTGCGAAAAATCATTTACTGAAAATGGTAGCTTAAAAAGGCACATAAAGAGGGTTCATCAGCAAATCAAGGAACACAAATGTAATTTGTGTGGAAAACAATTTGCTTTGAATGCAGATTTAGTACGCCACATGAGAGTGCATACTGGTGAAAAGCCATACAAATGTACTAAATGTCCCGCTGCATTTAAAGAGGCGGGCAATTTGAACCGACATTTAAAAATTCACGAATAATTCAGATTTTTAATGTGTTGTCCTATAGCTAAAAGCAAAATCATAGTGGCAAGAGTGATCAAAAGGATAAGTGAATTTTTTTTATGTTGTTGTGGGTAATTCGGGTGAAGTATAGTTTTTACGTTACACTTTTCCTTTAGCCGTAATTTCGGCCCAATGAGTTTTGTGGTATCGTGATATAACATTTAACTTTTTTAATTATACTTCTCTAAAGTGACGTATATTTTGATTACATATTTCATTTTTCTTGTTACTATTTTGTTAATTCAGAACTCAAATAAATAAAGTCGTAAAGACAAGTTGGGTATTAAATGTGACACTTTGGAATTTTTTATGATAAACTGTTGCCGCATAGCTCTTCGCATCCTCGTCCACCTAATCTTAGAGCTCAAGAAAAAAATATTTCACAAAAACCATATTTATTTGTATTTTTATTCAAAGCAAAGTCCGTGAAGCGATGAGTCTGCCCGAATGTTCACACATTTGCTAATTATTTACATTCAAACATTTCCACCCATTTTGAATAAATCAAAAAATCTAGTCAGTAAGTATTTTTGCAGCGATGATGAACAATTTGCATTAGTCCAGCGGCAGCACCCACATCAACAGTAGAGGTTATTCTCACCTCCACCATTTTTCGCTTTATGTAAAGCTGTATATCGATTTTTTCATGGATATCGATCAAGATAATACTTATATAAACCATAACTTATTTGCATTGAGAGTATCACAAAAACCTAAGTAAATCATTTGATTCCTGAATAATTTTTTCCCGCGAAAAACTATTTAATGTTATGTTAAAACTACGACAAGGATCGAGACGATTTTTTCCAAACCAAATTCAAAACCAGGTTTACCGACTGAAATCGTCCGAACATAACCGATTTCCGCCAGTTTTACTAAAGCAAGAACATCTAGGATAACTAGTAATCTAGGAGCATCCTTTGAACTTTAGCATATTAATAAGGGGCATCTTCGATTATTTTCTTGGAATGACTTGAACTAGACCATGAAACTGCACGTTATGGTGGCTCATAAAATTGGCATATTTTGCCAGTATATGTACCTCTGTGAGCAAATGTTCTAAAATAGCTATGTAGACAAATGCCAGATAACCCAGGTTGAAGATAATAAATGTAATAATTTACATAATATGCATGCACAAATATTTAAAACATCGACATTGTTATTGTTCAAAGCACCAAACCAAAAAGAAATAAAAAACAATGGGGATAATCAATTATATTATATTTCTAACTATTTTTTGTGAAGTCATGGCGCCACTTTTTACTTATTTTGAAAAGCTCTTAAATATGGGTAGCCTCTAAGTATGTTTCGGAATACATAAGAATATGAGAGTTTTAAGGAATGTCGTTACAATTATAGCTTTTTATTCAAACTTATATGGCCAGAAGTTCGATTTTATGGAGGCATGGGAATTATCGCTCTTCTTTACACATTAATAACTTTGGAACGACTTTTTCGGCTTTCGGTGACTGTCTGGTAACTAACAATATAATCAGAAATTTAAATAAGTAATTTTGTTAATACAATGTTTTTTTTAATAATTAAAACATAAATCAATAATTAAAAATAAATAGACAATTAAAAAAAGATAAGCAAAATAATAAAAAATAAACAAATTAAATATTTAAATAAAAACTAATAAAATTAATTAATTAAATGAAAATATCCAACATGGTATGGTATCATTAACTACTTTTAATTTTTCACTACTTAATTTTAGCTATTTTGACGATGGTGATGTTGATAATGCTGGGCTTGTGGATGAAGACAAAAAAATAGGGACAAGACAGCTGACTTGGTCTCCCAGTTCATTTAATGAACGTCTCGTTCTTGGTCTTCGTCCTCAAAATCCTCCAACGATCCAATATTATTTACACGATTAGCTTTAATTATTTTATAGTTATCAAAGTTAGTTAACCAAAAAATGGTTTAAAAAATAGTTAAATCGCCATTAAATATTATTGCTGACTGCTCCTGTTCATAATAAAGAAAAATTTTATTCCGAAATATCGCATTGGATGGACAACTTTTATTTACACCTTTATTTATTTTAATTTTGAATTAACACAATAATATCGAGATATGTAATCAAAATACACGTCACTTTAGAAAAGTATAGCTAAAAGTGCTAAGTGTTATATCCAAAGACCACAATATTCATTGGGCCGAAATTCCAGCAAAAGGAAAAATCTTACATAAAAACTATACTTCATCCGAATTACCCACAATAACATCGAAAATCACTTATCCTTTCGGCCACTTTTGTTAACACGTTTTGGCTTTCAGCAATAGGCTAACACATTATAATTCTGACTTATTTGTGAATTTTTAAATGACCTTTCAAATGGCCTGTCTCTTTAAAAGCAGCGGGACATTTAGTACATTTGTAAGGCTTTTCACCAGTATGCATTCTCATGTGGCGACCTAAGGTTCACTTTTCAGAAAATAGTTTTCCACACAAGTTACATTTGTGCTCCTTAATTTTCTGAAGAACCCACTTTATATGCACTTTTAAGTGGCTTTGTTGAGAAAATGATTTGTTGCACAATTTACACTTGTAGGCTTTCAATTTTGTATGAACTGCCATGTGCCTGCTCAAATAACGCTCACTTGAAAACTTTTTATTGCATGTTGCACAGTTATGCAGTTTGGTGTCAGTGTGTGTATCTTCATGGCAATTTAAATTAGTCTTTAATGCGAATGAACTGGGACAGAATTGGCAACGATACGGTTTTTCTCCAGTGTGTGCTTGAATGTGACTCTTGAGAGCTGTAGCAGATTCCAGAAACCGGTTACATAAACCGCACTTGAAAGGTGTTTCAGTTTGATGTATATTGATATGTGTTCTTAAGTGACATCGTTGGGTGAAACTTTTTCGACAATGTTCGCATTGAAATTCTTTGAGCCCACTATGTAGCAGCTCATGTGTTCTGAGATTTCCTCGAGTAGTAAAAGACTTCTGGCAAACGTTGCATTTGAAAGACTTCTCTTGGGTATGCGTATTTATGTGCCTCTTCAAGTTGCTGTTGTCTGCAAATGTTTTGTCACACAAATTGCACGAGTAAGGTTTCTCATTAACATGTCTTAGGTAATGATTGAAAAGATGGTATTCGTGGCTGCATGATTTGTTGCAAAACAAGCACTGGTGTATCCCAAGATGAACTTTAGTATGCGTTCTTAAAGTTTGCTTGGAGCTAAATATCTTTTCACAATATCCACAGCCCAAGCTGTTGGAGGCCATTGTAGTGAGGAACTATAAAAAAGTTATTGCTACGGATTACAAAGGCTAAAAGAAAAAATACTACTTGACAGTTCCTAAACTGATTTTACACAAATTTGTTTTAAACGATACAGTTTAGGTGTGATTTTAATTTAAAAACATGTCCTAACTTCAAATGGTCTCTCCATTAAAAATATTGGACAGCGAGAACTAATGTTTTAAAAGAAAACTCTTTTATTCTACAAGGGTAACGACTGTAATATAACAAAAATGGAAATGCTGATTTTGTGTTTCATTTTACTCGAAAGTTTTGCATTGTATGTGTTCTCTCTGCGATTGTTGTGGCTTGAACGATATGATTCAGACTTGAGGTACGTGTCTTTGCTTCTGGATAACGCATTTTGTATACATATGTCTTCGGCATACTTATTTTTACCACAGCCGATGTTTGTTTAAATAGATGGGTACATTAGCTGCTACCGTAAACGTGTATTCAAAATGCACATTCATTCCGTTTGCTAATTTTATATTTGGTATTTATATTTTAATATTTTAGATACGTTCCCTTGCATTCAAGATATGTAAACTGATATTATCAGACCATCGGTTAAATATGTATACCATTCAACAATACATCTATAAATAGGATTGTTAACTTAGGATTAATATACTTTGTATGAAAAACGACAAACTCGGTAAATGAAGCACACTTAAATTATTTAGACCGTCATATGAAAACTCCCGTTGGACTAAATTTTTAATGAACCAGTTAAAACTTTGCGTACATTAAAACATATATTGAGCTTAAAATTTCCGGGATTAAGAACTTTTCAAATGGTACTACTGTAAGACGAATGTTAACTTAAAAACTTTAAAGTTAAATGTTTTTCAGCATGTCTATTCGTATTATTGTGCTATTAGGATTATTTGATGGACTTAAAAATGCATATACATGAAACGTAGACGAGACGTATGTTACTTTAATACGTTATTAAGTAGATCATGAGGCAATATATATGTTTGTATGTATGTATGCATATGATTCTGTGAACCATAGCTCTGCGTTTAAAGAACGTTTACGTGTTGGTTGAAATGCATACACATTAAATACTTTACTTGCATGAAGTATCAAAATTACAAACCTGGTTATTTTCGGTGGTCTTAAACGTATGGGAAAATTGAAAAGGGGTTCAGTTGCTGCTGATTGGCGTGTTGGGGAACATCATTAAAATTTTGCAAGAAGTATCTATTTAGGCACCATATTTTGGTGAAAATAGTAGTAAAACACAGGGCTTATGCATGCAAGTGTTAATATTAGCTTCGCCTTTGCATTTTACGTATATCCTGTATAACATTCGAGATACGCATTTTTCTTCCGCGATAGTTACTTTGTTATGAATATTAATCCGGTGGTCACAACAGCACGTATGCATAAAGTGTATGCATGCTTTGTCAGTCCGTAGAGGTATCTACTTAGGAAATTGGAAAACAATGCCTTTGTACTCAATATACGTATCCATACTTCATACAGAGTGTTGCTTAATATGTAAGCAAAAGAGCTTGCAAGCTTAAAACAATCGGAATGCTTTAAATAACATCAAGTAGTACAAAAAATATATAGCATGGAGTCACACAAATAAAAAGCAGAAAATAGTACATGAATACGCAATAGCTGTAAAGAAAATACTTACCTAAAGACCGCATAAACCAAATTTAAGCTTGCATTCAAAAAACGAGCACATGCTGTCCTGATATCGTATTCATACATGTTGTTTTAAATCCTTTTAATACTCGTTTTATAACATTCAACTCGCCCGCCGGCAAATATTTCAGTTAGTCAGTTCTACAACCAGTACGAATTTAAATTCAGTTGAAAGTTTTTTTTCAAACGATAGTACATGCTTTAAAACTGGTTTAATTTGCCTGTACAGTTTGCTAGCGGCTGGGGTGATATATTTTAGCTATACGGAAAAAGGGAACCCACATTCGAGACTAAAAAGTACACTTTTCTTGTAACTGCTCAAAATACCATATTATTTTTGGATTATTTCAATTTCGGATTGAAAATGGCTTCAGAGAAAACAAGCCGCCCGACACGTGAAAAAGTGGTTAGTGCCAACAAAAGCTTAAAAGTGCAAACTATAATTCATAGTAGAAATCATGAGTGCCTTTTTTGCAATAAATCATTCACTCAATCAAATAATATTTTATATCACTACCGAACACATACAAATGAGAAGCCTCACTTCTGCAAATTATGTGACAAATCACTTTCTCAATATTCATCTTTAAATCAGCATATCAAGTTTCACACAGGAGAAAAGCCTTTCACGTGCAATTTTTGCCAAAAATCGTTTAACCAAATGATTCATCTCAAAATGCATCAAATGCTTCATAGTGGCATCAAAGAATTTCAATGTGAGCGTTGTCAAAAAGTTTTTAGCCAGAAATCAAGCTTGAAAAGACATTTGAACACGCATAAACCAGAAACTGCTTTTAAATGTGATTTGTGTGAGCAGTACTTGGGTTCAGCGCATTCTCTGAAGGACCACCTACAAAGACATACTGGGGAAGAGCCTTACCGTTTGAAATATGTTTCAAATCATTTTCACTGAAGAGTAGCCTACGAAAACATGAGGATGCACATGCTGGTGTTAGACGCCATAACTGTTCTTCGTGCAATAAAAAGTTTTCAACAAATGCCATTTTAAAGAGGCACATGAATGTTCATACTAAATTAAACAGTTACAAATGTGAACTGTGCCAGAAATCGTTTGCCCAACAACACAGTTTAAACGTACACATAAAAGGTATTCACCATCGAATTAAGGGGCACGAATGTAATTTGTGCGGGAAACCATTCGCTACGAAGGATCACCTAGTAATGCATACGGGAGTTCATACTGGTGAAAAGCCTTACAAGTGCCACAAATGTCCCAAGGCTTTCTCAACATCAAGTAATTTATGCCGACACATGAAAACACACAAGTAATTCAGATTTTTATCTGGCTGGTTAATCTAGTTTAGTGATTACAACATGGAAAATATATCTACAAATATGATAAGAATTTATTTGTAATAATTTTATTTGAGTTTGCAGCAAATATACTGGATGTGAAAACTGTCCTTGGTAGGCCGCTTTTGTATATTTTATTATGTTAAATATTGATTTTTTCATTTGAATGATTATTATGTTTATTCTAAAAATTACTACATCAATTTGTTTAGGTAAGATTTTTCACCAGTTAGTTTAATATTGTTTTACAAGATTTGATAACACATCTGGACCTTAATATTGTTAAGAGTACATTTTGTTAAAAAGGTTGATAGAGTGAATTCTTGAATGTTTTTTGACGTTCCTGAACTTTCAATTTGTTACTTTTAAAATTCTATTTATTGTATTGGTTGCTCCTTTAAGTAAATTAATAAGTTATGCTCGACCAATATATGATTTGTCTGTTTGGTATAAATCTTCCAGTACCGGATAATCATGGCCTCTAATTTTATGTCTAGATACCCATGATAGTCTTCTGCAAACTGTTCATGAACCCAACTTAAACTTAGACATCATTTCGGGGTTTCTTCTTGCAATTAAACGGATAATTTTTTTATAAAAACGCATTTTTGATGTTGCAATAATTCCATTTCAAAAATATTTACATGGACCAGCTATTACTATTTACGTTATTAAAATAAAAAAACGATTAAACATTAAATAAATTAGCGAGATTGAGTAATTTAGCGTCTCCCTGGTGCATGAACAAGAACAACTCTTTCCCAAGATGCTCTCCCAAAGTTAAATGGGATTTGGGAAAACGCTTTTTCAGAGTTGTCCACAAAATATTTCGGATGCGGATCATGTCAACATTCCTATCATTATCAAGGTAAAAAATTACATCGAGAAAATAAAAGACACAAATCAAAATAATTAACCAGATAATTAAGTATTTATTTTAATTTATTTGATTATTTTTTAAACAGGATAGTTGGGATTTTCGCCTGTCAAGGTTGAGAATTGCTGTGTTGACCTTCATTGATAAGGAGGCGTCATTGGCCAACATTGATAATTTGACTCAACTGGAAATGTGCTCCATTTTTCCCACACGCTTTGCAACAGTTGCATCGATTCTGAAAGATTAACTAAAATAGTTAATTATGTGTTTAATTACAATGATTACAAATTGCAATTTTACTTAAAAATGTTAGGCCTGATTTTTCGGACTATTCAAGTAGCCCTTTAGTTCGCAGCTGTAGATACGTCAGCCAATATTCGTCGTTAGTCGTCGACTTCGTATATAATTTTTCTTGGATTTGATAATTCTAAGATAAGAAATTTAATAATTAAATAAATAATTTTCTTAATAAAAAATAAATCAAATTTATTCAATAAAAATAATTTAAACAAATATAATTATTAAAATAACTACACGTATAATTACACAAATAAAATCAAACAAAATTAATTAAACAGAAAACAAATAAACATAATTAAATAAAAACAAATAAAATTAATTACATAAATGAAAAATATGCATTGTGGCATATACTCTAAAGCCACCCTCCACCATCTCCCTTTTGAGCAGCTCCTCCATTATCTCCAATTCCGTTTAATCCCCAAACTATTCCACTTGTTCTAGATTAGATGGAGAAGAGGGGACCTCCTCTGATGATGGATTTTTGACGGGGCTTCGAGGTGACCTGGAGGATGATGGTCTTCCTGGAGGTAGCTTGAAGCAGACATCAGCTAACATTAAAAGAATTTTTTAAATAACCAATTAAAAACTTAAGAAATTAAATGAAATTATTTTTACTAAATAAATTACTTAACTACCTTTAACTTTATCATTGTCAGTCTTATCAACAGTGATAACCTTAACCTTATCATTTTCCAGAGAAGGCTTCTTCTCATTATGACTTTCAATCTTTTGAACTCCTCCTCCACCCACCTCAAAACTGAACCGATCTCGTCCTCCTTGTGCATTCGCCGCCATTAATTATGGATAACCCAACGGTGGACAACTTAATATTTTCTATTTACTACTATGCTTATCAGCACTGCAACTACTCCCACACCCGGTTTTTTCTACTTCTTTTTTTTCAGTTTCCCAAATGATAACCAATGAAACATTATTTTGGATGCACTGCCACCACAACTACCGTTAACTTTTAAATTTTTGTTAGCACAATAACTAACTAATGTCAACTTTTTAACAATTAATTTTAACTATTTTGATGACGATGATGATGATAATGCGGGGTTTCTTGACGATGACGATAAAATTTATGACAGGCCAAACTGACTTTGTTCTCCGGCTTATTTAAGTGAACATCGTCTTCGTCGTCGTCAATATTTACCAAAGATATAATATTATTTACACCATTAACTTTAATCTCCTTGGAGGTATCAAAATTAGTTAACCAAAAATTTGGATGAAAATAATTAACGTCTTCACTACCACCAAGCACCATTGAATTTAATTGCTGACGGCTCCTGTGATTGTGGTGGTAATTGATGAGGTTTTTACATAATTTAAATGGAATCCGCCTTTTGCCGTCTTGAAAATTCAAATTATCAGCTTGATGACCCAGACGACCCCAATGGCGGGGAGAGGGCGGAGGAGGCACTGTTCACGACAAACTTTGTCTATTATTCGACAGTCGACATGATATTTTTAATTGTCACTTTTCTAAACTTGCTCATGATACTGCTGATCTTGATTAAAATAATTGTCTATTAAGTTGATGAAGGTTATCTTGATGATAACATCTGATGCTGCCGCTGGGCCACCGGACTAGAAAAATGCACATTCTTCACCATGGCTAGGAAAGCAAAAAAGCCAACTGACTTGATTTGTAATTTATTCAAATTACTGATGAAAATAATTAGCTAATATGCAAAATTCCGATACAATCATTTCTTCATTGGCTTTGCTTTGATTAAAAATGAATACATTTTACCAATATTTTTTTGAGCTGTCAGATGAGCTGGATGAGGAAGCGATGAGTCATGCAGTTTATGATAAAAAATCTCTACTTCCCAAGTATCACATTTAATAGACCCTATGTATTTATGGCTTTATTTATTTGAGTGAATTACCAAATTAATAACAAGAACAAAGAAGTACCTAACAAAATTACACCTCACTTTAGAAAAGTATAATTTAAAGTGTCAAATTTTAAGACATTCCGAGACAAAGAAATTCAATAGGCTGGCTGAACATACAGCCAAAAGAAGAGTCTTGGAGTTAAAAGTATACTCTATTAGAATTACCCACAACAACATTTAAAAAATTCCACTTATCCTTTTGATTACTATTACCAACATGCTATTGCTTTTTTGCCAATGGCTAACACATTACGAATCTGAACTACTGGTGAATTTTTAAATGCCGACTCAATTCATATGACTGTTTAAAAGCAGCGGGACATTTTGTACATTTGTATGGCTCTTCCCCAGTATGCACTCTCATGTGGACTACTAATCTTGACCTTGCAGCGAATTGTTTACCACACAAATTACATTTGTGCTCCTTGATTTGTTGATGAACCACTTTTATGTGCATTTTTAAGTGGCCATGTTGAGTAAATGATTTTTCGCACAATTCACACCTGTAGGCTTTTAACTTCGTATGAACTGCCATGTGCTTATTTAAGTTACCTTTCATGGAAAACTTTTTATCACACTTGGAGCAGTCATACCGTTTGATGTTATTGTGAATATCTTCATGTTGCTGTAGGTTACTCTTTTGCGCAAAAGAATTGGGACAAAACTGACAACGATAAGGCTTCTCTCCAGTATGTACTCGAATGTGATCCTTGAAGGCAGTAGCAGATCCCAGAAACCGGTTACATAAACCGCATTTCAAAGGTGTTTCTGCTTGATGTGTATTCAGATGTCTTCTCAGATTAGATTTTTGCGCGAAACATTTTTCACAGTGCTCACATTGAAACTCTTTAATCCCGCTGTGAAGTAATAAATGCTTTTTGAGACCGCCTCCACTACAGAATGACTTTTTACAAACGTTGCATTTAAAAGGCTTCTTTTTAGTGTGCGTATTTATGTGCGTATTTAAGTTTCCATTGTGTACAAATGTTTTGTCGCAAAGCTTGCATGAATATGGTTTCTCATTTACATGACTTCGGTAATGGGTAAAAAGATGGGACTGAATACTACACGATTTGTTGCAAAATAAGCACACGTGAATCCTAAGATGAATTTGAGTATGTGTTTTTAAACTTTGCTTAGAACTAAAAACATTTTCACAATAAACACATGTGAAACTTTCGGTGGCCATCTTAATGACGGTTGGGAATTATTGTAAAAGCTTTTGTAATAATTAGAAATCAACGAGCAGAAATGTCTGCTGTTTATTTTCAAAAAATACAATAATTTAAGTAGCATTAGTTTATCTTGTCTTTGGCTAGTTTTATAATTTTGGTGATTCTATTTTAAAAAAATTAAACAGGTTTTTTTGAGAACTTTACTTTAAAATAACCGATATAAAATCATTTCTGCAAAACTAGCGAGAA
>JAQFZG010002918.1:0-14969 GCA_034695465.1 Entomobrya nicoleti | reverse complement strand
AATTGGTCAACTGGAGAATTTCTTGAAGCCTCGAGGTTACAAATTGGTCGCCAATATTACCGGAATGGATAAATGGATTGAAGATTGCTTGTTTGTTCATGTGTCGGTGTGTATCAAGAGAAGAAGTTATTAATTAGAAATATTATTAATATTTGATTCACTAGGAAAAAATATTATTTTTGTGAATAAAATATTAATTAGGAGTGAACATATATTATTTTCCTTCCGTATATTCAAGTAGACTTGTATAAGTATTATTTACATTACTTCAAAAACTCCTTCAAACAATAGTTATGCCATGCAGACTGGAAGATATCAAAATTAGTTTATTTATTTCTCATTTTTAAGATTAATTCGAAGTAAAATATTTGGTACGGTTTTTGGTTAATTGAAAAAATTCACAGGATAAATCAGCAGTCAGAGCAGCAGCAATTTCCAATCCCACTGGATAAGCCTTACACTGTACACGGACTTCGAATAGGGTTGACTTTACTAGGGGCAATATGAGAAAAAATGTATTCGTCGGAAAATCGAGTGTGATTTGAATTGGAGGGCGTACCGTTGTCAGACAACCTTAAGAATTTATTATGCAAACATTCTTCAGTATATGCATTACATTAAAAATTAACAATTTCCAAATTGAAGTTTGAAGTTATCCCCAACCCTCGTTCATATTCATTCTTATTTCTGGACACCTTTCTATGTCACATACAGTAAACAGTCCCTTGCCCACTGATGACTGAGATGGCAGAGATGAATCACACAGCTTGACTTGTTTTTTTAAATGCATTACATCAAAAATCCGGTTGAACTAATGGTTATTGTTGCGATTTGCGATTCAAACTGCTTAACAACCTCTTCAAGATCAAGTGACGATGGTAGTTTGTCAATTGTCATGTTTCCTTCGTATTCTTATTCTAGCTTTCCTAGGCGTTATCGACCCATCATAACTACAAGGATGAGAACCTGTGTCAATATTTTTTAATTGGAAGCATGCAATTCATCGAAAACGAAGCGACCACATCCAATTAGATGAGTTTAACTGGCATATTGCTGTATCTTCATAGTAAATTTAAATTAATAAACTAAAATGGCATGAAACAACATAACAGTGAGAATTTCACACTTGTTTGTATGTATTTAAGTTTTAGAGCTTGCTCATTTTTATTTCACATTTAAAAGATTGACTCTTAGTAAAAATCTTTCTGCTTGATTCCTTCACTTCTTCGTAAAACAAAACAATATAACAAAAATTAAGTTAAATTCATTTCAGTTAAACTAACTTAAATCTAAGTATAACTATTTAATAACAAATAGCTAGCCCTTACATCTGTGAATTCGCTAATACCAGCTAAATAGTTTACATAATTTATTGTAATTGAACAGACTAAAATTTTTGTAAATTACAAAAAAGTGGGCCGAACTGAGCCAAGTTTAACATCACAGACAACAATAACAATTTAATGAAAGCTCGTGAAAACGGCGCGTGTACATAATATGTATTGATTGTGTACATGCACAAAGCTAAGTTTATGGAGGCGGCTCCTCGGTGGGTACAGTCAGTCGTTCCCTCCATTGCTCTCCGTAGATTTTTCTGGCGACATTCTGCAAAAGATGTTGTAAGAAATCAATGAATCATCAATACATCATTTTCAAATCGCTACCCATACAGCCAGTAAATCTGGGAAGCGTATTTTTACCTGTAATGAGACCAGGGACATGTCGCAGTCCGTTGTGTCAATTTCGTTCAAATTTATTCCAGACTTTTCCATCTCAAAGTAGATACCAAAAGGAAGTTTTCCTGCATCATATAAAAAATCAAGACATTAACTGATGCGCACAGTGCATAATCAAAACGTTTATTAGCTTTAAAAATTAAATTACTAATTTACCCAGGCACTCCATCCGCATAATATGCATTTTAGATCTCAGGTGTTTGGCTAAATGACCATGGATCCTAAAAGCTATTTTGCAATCGGGGCATTTAAATGGTCGAGGATTTTCCTCATTTGCCACACCCCAAGCCTCCGTCAAATACACCTATAAATAGAGAAAATAATGTTAATAAAAACTGCTTATTAAATGACTGAATTGGGTGGGGTATTTCGTTGAACGCACCTTGCAATCATGACTGCTTGAGCGACGGTGTTTAATGAGGTGCCCTTTGGTTCTGAAGCTGACTCCACAAGGATCACACCGAAATGGTCGTTCAATGTAGTGGATGTTCATGTGAAGCGTCAGTTGGCTGGCTCGGGTAAAAGTCTTTCCGCATACGTTACACTCTGCCTTTCCCTCGTCCCTATAAACAATAAATAAACAAATATGAGTAAACAATTAATGGGAATTAATCATATTATTACAACTTTGCCCATTACATATTCAGTACTTACTTTACTAAAGCTTGCGCTCCACTCGGCTGTCTGAACTCTGCTTGAGGTTTGAGTGCAGGCAGTCCAGAGAACAGTTTTGAGTTGGGGCTCTCTGCAAGTGACCCTGGGGGTCCCATTGGTGGAGTAATTTCCATTCCGTTTTCATCATCACTTCTTCCAGAGAGTTTAACAAATTTATCTGCCACTCCAGGAATGGGAGAAACGTTTAATGGCCTGATTTCGATGGCAGGTGGCTTAGGTGGTGCGGATGACTGTGTACTCGTAGAGGAAGCACTCGATGGCACGGTCTCAATAGCTTCCAGCTTTTTCTCCTTCCGCTCACTAGGACTCAGCCAAGGTTGGTGAAGTCTTACCCCAGTGCCCCCTCCATTAGAGGAACTCCCTTGTTGTGTAGGCAGAGGAGTAGTACGGTCACCTCCACCAGTTCCTAGTGAACTGCAGCTACTCGTTTCGCTCTCCGTTCGCTGTCGCAAAGGACGAGCATGAGGGCCTCTGAGCTGAACTTGTGAGTAGCTGGAGTCTGTATAGTCAGTGACCTCAGTCTTCACTTCAGTCATCTTCCTCACAAGAAGCTCTGATGATGGAGGACCCTCCGAACTGCTGACACTACCTTCTCCAGTCGAGTTTCTGTTGAGTACAGTCTTCAAATTAAAACATCTGCCACCGCCACTTGCTACACCAGACAAACCCATCATAGCTTCTTCATCTGCTGGTGGTTCCCACTTTTCAGCTCCTTTCACAATGACAGTGTTTACTGCAGTAGTTCCACTAGCTTCCTCCAATTTTATCCTCTTGACATTTTGCTCGTAGCACTGGAAATTTTCCAAATGTCCGCTTGTTGTGGGTTTGACACTAAGGTCGATGGGTGCTGCCGCACCCTGTGTTTCACCAACGGAGCCTACACTCGAATTGCTTATCTCTTCTATCACAGCATTAAATGGGTAAGAGGTTCTCTTCGTTCCCCGACCATTCTGATCCCCACCACTCTCGTAATCACTACCACTCGCCATACTTGCTGAGCCATGTGAAACTATTCTAGGCTGGAATGTCGTTTTGCTCAAGTCCAATAAACTCTGAGCAATCTCCTTCTCAAAGCTTCCATTTCCCCCGCCACTAATCTCCATTCTCTCATTCTCATTACCAGTCATAGAACAGGTGTCGTCGTCACCGTCAATTTCCTCCTGCGAATCCGTTGCTTCATCCATGTCACCGTTGTCGTCGTCCATGTCATCATCACTTTCGTTGTCATCTGTTGTATTTGTATCGGAAATGGAGAAGGCTCCTGGACCTGTAACGGCCAGTGATCTGGAAGATTCTGGATGAATCCCCAAACCCGCACATTTTTTATGGTGACTTTTAGACTTCTGGTGCTTGGTCAAATTTCCTTTGGTTTTGAAACTAAAGTTACATAACTTGCAAGTGTAAGGTCGCAGATCAGTGTGTGTTTTAAGGTGCTTCCTTAACATTGATGGCTTTTTGCACCGAATGCCGCAGGCTTCACACACATAGCGACCGCGACCTCTCCCCCTGACATAAGTGTAGTCTTCGTTGGACTCAAAGCCACCTTCCATAATTTTGACGCGCTGCTCCTTACTAATTTCACTCATTTGCTTTCTTGTGAGGGGCAGTGGTCCATCACTTGTGTTGCTGTTTGATCGCCGTCTATCCCCTGACTCTTCCGCACTGCTTGTGTCCGAACCTGCACACGATGGAGGAGTAGCCATTCTTCTGGTTTGTTTTGTTGACGTAGCCATAATTGGATTGGGGGATAGACTGGAAGCCACTGACATGAGCGCTCCAGAGTTCATGGCCGACTGTCTGGAGATAAGTGAAGAGGAGACTGGAGGCGAATGGCAGGAAGAACTTGAGGAGGGTGATATTGACGAAGGTGGGGATATGGCGACGATTCCACTGGAAGATCCTGCTGGAACTGGAGACACTTGAACTTTGAGGGGTTTTGATATAGCAACTTGGTTTGTGGAGGATGACGATGATGGCATCTCTGACACTAGTGGACCCTGTTGCCGGAGCCCACTTAAAAATGTTTTTTGTTCGCAGACAGGACTGCTGATAGGTGGCTGATTGTCCGGGGAGCTGACTGTCATCGTGTCTAGACCTTTTCCGATGGCGGAAGTGTAGAGTATATGATGTGGACTCTTGCGTCCATTCACGCGAGAGTCGTTGGTGGAAATGCCGATTTCCAGTTGATTTGGATCTCTTGGTCGAGGCTGGAAAACAAGAAAAACGCGTTATCAATTAAATTATAAACTTGCAGCAATATGTGTATAATTCATGTTTTAGAAAATGAGTCATGATGACTAATGACTATATACCTGCCAATTAGTGTACATGGACAACTTGGGATCTGACTCTTGTGGAATGAACATTGGCTGCGTCTTGAAAAGGCACGTATAGCTGGAGCGAGTGGACACCTTAAAGCCCAAATATGTGTACGCTTGCCCTAAAGAAAATCACAAAATGTTCAGTGGTTGCTTTGTTATTTTATAGACTCCAGTTCAGAAAAAAATTTAATTCCTGGCCTTACCATTTATGGTCATTTGATTGTATGGTTTGGCTACTCGAGGTGTCTCTGGACTGGGGAGAACGCCAGGTTCAAACTTCTTCGAATTGACATTCACAGGTTTGAGAGCAAGGAACGTGGGACGTTTGGGGTTCTGAGAAGTGTTTGTCGGCACTACGGTTAGGGGAGCAGTGCTACTAAGGTCTTTCGTGGGATCACTTGACTTATTAACTGGATCGGAATTTTCAGACTTTGTAGGCGTTGCGGATGACGTCACGCTAACTTGAATGGCTCTTGCCGTCGATGGCTCCTCGACTTTTGAGTGAATGATTGATGAGGATGGGCCTGGTGCCAGCAGTGACGCAGGGCCTGGGATTGGAGGTGGATTGGCAGACGAGAGCTTCAGTTCGGAAGGCTGTGGATGAGCAAGTTTTAGCAGTGATGCGGACGAGTAAGAAACTGATGTGGTCGTTGGAGTGGAAATGGTTTCTGACTGGAACTTTTTGCTTTTGGCTGGTCGACCTCTTGGACTTTTTGGGGTTTTCTGAGATTGAATTTTCTCTGAAGCTGAAGTCGGACGAGGTGAAAGCAAAGAAGAAGCTTCTTGTTTTTTGCAGGTTACTAAAGATAATGGCACTGGGGAAGATGGACCTGGCCCTGCAAAGAAAATAGCACCGTTGCTTTGCATGGCTGGGCTGTGGGACGTCTCTATCATTTTTGGAAAGTCAACTACAGAACCTCCTGAAATTGCCCCATTGTTTGTGCGAATGGTGACTTTGGCCCCGGATGGTCCACAGTTACTTACTCTGACTGTCATGTCCATATCCTGGAAGTAGCCCTTTCCTCCCATGCCATGCGCCCCGGATTGATTGACTGGTAGTTCGGAAACTTCACCGCCACAAAGACGGGAAGGGGTTGGAGAGAGACGTCGTCGCTTTTTAGGCACCATGGTAGATGTGGTCGTCGTTGTAGAGGAGGTGGATGAAGTAAATGCTGGGGAAACACACGGCGAGGTAGTGACTGTACTTGTCACACTACCTCCACTTCCGTTATGATGGTGAACCTCGTGTTGTTGATGTTGTGCACCAAATGATAAGTCAGTGGGAAGAAGGGAGGAAGTTGAGGTGGGTTTGAGCAAAGTTGCTGGGGAGGGTAGATGATGAGGGGAGGAGGTGATTTGATTGTTAACTACCAATTCTACACTTCCCCCGGAGGTAGGCATTCCATCAGATGAGCTGCTTGACGAATGATGTCTGAGAAGACCATTTCGTGGGTGATGCGACATTTGGGAGGTAGTGAACAAACTTGCAGTAGAAGATGAACATGATAATTCTACCGTAGATCCTCCGCTGAGTAAATGGCTGGTACGCTGCAGAGAATTTTGGGTAAGGGTGTGCTGTTGACTACCACCACGACCTGTGTGATTTTTGAGTCTCTTGGTGAACTGCTCTGGCCATTCGAGAATCGACTGATTTTCATCTATTATCTTCGAAATTCGGTCGTCCAGAGATTTTCTGTCGATTCGCATCTCTTTACTAATTTTGGCAGGTTCCACAGTGAAGGAGGAACGGGAATTGGGACAGCTGCTGATTACTGGAGGTGGCCTGGTGCTACTTATTAAAAGAGAACTGTTCACTGGATATAGAGTTATAGATGGGGCTCCACTGCTATTGCTTGAACTTGATAGCGTTAAATCTACACTAACTGCTTGTTTCAAAGATAAATTAACTGCTGAAGTAGAAGGGCTTGGGACTGGAAGCAATGGTGCACTTGAAATCGAAGGGGATGCTGAAGCAGATTCGACTTTACTTTCTTCCTCTGCAGCTTCCAAGTCTGATTTAATTCTAAACTTTGGCTTATAAACCATTCCATTGGTGGAGGATGTGGAAGTGCTTCCGTTGGGTGCTTGATCGCCAGGTTCCACTGTGGCAGTCATCTTCTTGAACTTTTTATGAAGGTAATAGTCGCTTCCGGGACCGGGAGGTCCTCCATTGTTCAGATTTACGGCATTGTTGCTGTTGTTATTATTAACGGTGGTATTGGAGGACGAGGAGGATGGCCCCGCAAACTGTGGTCTCCTCGGAATCCCTCCCAAACGGAGACCGGAAGGATTAAGTGAACCATTAGGCTGCCTACTAAAATGACTGGAGGTATGAACATCCTTGGAATCGGCTATGATGTTTACACAGTCATTGTCAGCCGGGCTGTTGCTTCTGTCTACCTTGTTACCTGAACCAAAAAACAAACAAACAAAATTATATTTTAGGTTTCGCTAACTAAATATTGAACATGTACTATTTACTTCAAATAATTTTCTTACCTGCAACGCTTCCCCTGCCACCAGTCTTATCTTTTGCTGCTTTGCTACCACCTCTATAATATTCAAGTTACAAAATAAATTATTAAAATAATTGGTAAAATTAAATACATTTAACTTGGTAATACGGCTTCTAAAAAACATTTAAAGTAACTTGCCTTGCACGACCTCTGCCTCTTCCACCACCTCTTGCACCGCCACTTGCAGCTCCGCCAGAACCTGAAACAATGATTAAATACTTCATTAAATTTACATATACAATACACTTGTTAGTCAGAAATTCAGTCACAATACAATATATTCTTCACGCTCCACAATTAATACTTCAACACAATGACTTTATATCATCAAAGCTTTTACCCATTTCCACTGAAATTACTACTACTATTTATGCTACTACGTCACGAGGTAATTGTCACCTAAAGTAACAGTCAGTACTCACACAGTAACTTTGATCGACTGTTTTTAACTTGTCGGCTATTTAAGATTACAATGCACTTACATTAATTTAAATGCAACATGGCAATGAATTACCAGTTACATACACATACACACAGCACTGCACACTGCACGGTACACACATGAGTATTTTTGGCTTTTCTTACAACAATTTTCACTCGTCACTCATCACCTGTACGTAAAACCTGCATCTACTCACTCAAAATTGGCCATTTGCATAATTGCGTATTATGAGATTTTAATATTCCTTTCTTTCAGTTTTGAGACACAAAAAGACAGACTGGGTGACTACTCTGTTTCATAAATATTTGACGAAATTGTGGAGTGGAGACACAAAGACGGAGAGTAACGGTTTTTGGGTTTCTAACGTACACATACATAGGTACTAGGTGCATATCATAAACATGTACTAAATAACATGAGAAAGTACTAACTTTACATTTCTCCTCCTCTGCTCTGACTCTTCTGCTGAATAACAACAAACAAAAGTGGAGTGAACACAGAACAGAGTGTGGAGTGGAGGGAGGGAATGAGTCACGCAGCCCAGTACGTAAAAAGCGACTAGCGACAGCGACTATGCGGAGAAAGTATTTCCATAGACAAGCGTACAAGCTTGTATGCCTTTGTGTGTGTGTGGAGTTGCATTGCGGTTGCTAAACTAAAAGAGAGAATTTAGGTACGCATGCAACATGTTATCTAGTCCTGGACAGGAGCGAGCGAATGCAAGCGGAGTCAGTTTTTTTGTTGGGTTTGTCCGTTATGCTTTCTCCTTTTCGTTTCATATTTTCAGACTTGCTGTTACTCGGTATTACGTAAGCAATGGTATTTATTTTGGCACATTTTCAGGGAAATCCCTTTGCGTCCAACTCAGCAAAACTGTTCCATGAAAAATCAAGACAGAATAGAGAGATGAATCATAGGCATGTCCTCAACTTCACCAGAAAGCCCCTCAAGTCGAGTACACTTTTGGCTGTGAAATTTCGATAATATTATCTGGAGTAAATAAATGCACTTTGATAAGATAATGCCCATAAAATATTTATTTTGAAAATTTTACAATGTTTCTGAAACAGCTATATAAAATAAAATTTATACAGTAGTTCATAGTTTACACATAGTATTTTCAGTAAACCAGTACCATAAAATGCCAAGCTAAAATGCTCAAGGCAGAAACCCAAGAAGGCAGACAGTTGGAGCCAGGAAGATCCCTTTATTTTCTTGTTCTGCATTTCATTTTAAACTGTTATAGGGAATCAAAGCAGTAAATTGGTATAACAAGTATATAAATACAAGCATGCATCTATGTGCGAAGAAAAATGATCAGATGAGTTTCTTCGGGTTATCGATCCATTGCATTGCATTGTTAAGTTTAGCCTGAGGTTCAGTTCGCAGACAGCAAGGCAGGCAGAAAACCACTTTAAACGTGTATAATATTGTATATCTCCCTTGTTTCCTTATTAAAAGGTGTAATAAGAAGAAATGCCGAAAAAACAAAACAACGAAAGGAAAGATTAGAAAAAAAGGATCAGTGATGCAGTGATAATTGAACATATCAAGTGCATATTATATACATATGTATAGGTATGTAAGATATGTACAATGGCAGTTAGTCTGTAGTGAGGCAGTCAGGGACATTCAATTTACTATACATACCTATATATATGCTGAATGGTGGTAGTCAAGTCAAGGTGAGGATAATAAATATGAGATGAGTAGGAATAGTTGAAAAAGACAGAGAGAAGCGCATTCTTGAGCGGCGCCGCAGAGTCCAAGGGTTACCCCATCATCGTATCATCATTTACCATTCTCTTTGTCAGCCAGTCTACTCTCCACAAACAAAACCAACTACTTTGCCAAGTTTAAGCTTTTGATGGTAAGGCAGTTTGCTTACTGATTTTGGTCAAGGGCCGGGGACCCTTTTTGATCTGCTCAGTGCTCTCTCTCTCTCCCTGTCTGTCTTACAACTTGTAAGTTACAAGCTGACTTTTTGACGGACAAGTTACGGAGAAAAAAGTACAAAAGAAGCAAAGTAAAGCTGTCTAAAAGAGACCTTCGGTAGGCAAGAAGTAGAGACACTCCCAATAAAATCCGGAGACAGACAGACTGGGTCTCGGGATAACAATAGCAGGGAAAACAAAGGAAACCCAAAAAAAAAATCAGCAGGGCTACAGCCAAAAAGGAGCAACTTGTGATTGTTTGCCATGTACCTTAGGTGGAAATGCTCACACCAGCGGTGTCCCCTAATATGTATCTCCGCATTATCCAAAATTTACGAAAATATTATAAATCAGTTTTTTAGCTTATTTTTTTTCTTATTTTCCTTGCGGTAACCTAACCGTACAGTGGTGACCTATTTTAAAATATTTTCCCTTGCCCAGCTAAATTAACTATATTTACTACATCATCTCATATCGACAGATTTTTTTTTTTCCTTTTCAAGAAATAAAGAATACTCGAGTTTTTAACATTTTCTCCGAAAATGCGTTCCCTAGAAAGGGGTTTGCTATCTGAGAAATAAATTTTGAGATGATTTGTTTTTTTCACCTGTGGATCTTCTCAGAAGTAAATGAATACCTTTGTAAAGTATGATGATGACACGCTTTGGGCTAAAAAGGTGATAATGATAAAGAGGCAATTGAACAGCATTTTGTTGATCTATCTTGTTCGCTGTTAAAAAATGATGATCTAATACAATTTAAATCCATTCTACACACAGAATACATTTCGTACATTGTATTGTTGATGTGCTATGCTTTCTTCTGCATTTTTGATACATACTCCATTTTGGCTGCTGCTGGTACTGACGTACTCTTTTTTTAATGTTTGCTTTGCTGCTGCTATCATATCATCTACTCTCATGATTATGATATCATCATTGCGATTAAGATTCAGCCCATAAAACTCTAAATACTTTCAGCCTGCTAAACTGCTAAACTACTCAACTTGATGCTGCTGCGTAGTTCCAAGAAAGGAGGATTCCCTCATCTCACTTTACTTGCCAACAGTCAAGTCAACTCACAAAAAAAAGCTGCTTGCTTGCATTTCATTAGCAAACCGCATAGACAACAAAGTTAAGCTACATGGCAAATTAAACGGCTCCCATTTTTCTAAGAATGTGCATTCATTTACTATAGGCTAAAGTAGATATACGTTACATGTTACATAGGTACACTAATATGTGGCAAGGCATTCCTCGTTTTCAAGAACAAAGAAGATGATGGTGATGATGAGTTCTTACTCTCTGTTAGATATGTAGAGAGGCGATTATGAGGCATTCAGTATAGTATCATTACGCAACTTATATATACGTCGATGTGAGAAGTGAGCAGGTGAAAGAACCATCAAAGAAAAATTTATGCTCAAGCTGTTCAAGCCAATGGCAATACCAACAACTAACAACACATATTATCATATTTTTAGCTTGAAATGGTGAGGCAAGGCTGCAGATAATAAAATATGGTATGCAATACACCAAATTTGTGTTGAATTGAAGAAGCACAAAATAAACGAGTTGTTTTGTTACTTCACAAAACCATTAGGATTACACTGACTGACGTATGAGGAGTAGGAGAGGAGCCAAAGCCAAGCCAAGTCAGTGAGTAGAAAAAAACAGGAATGCCGGTTGGTGTGCAGTAGACAACCCGCATTTTAACTAACCATCATATCATAATATTACACACTAACAGCGAAAGCATGTTGTTAAATTAATGCTGGTTTGGTTATGCAAGCATATATTTTTTTCTCTTTACGAGGACGGATGGATGAGTTAGCATTAGCACACTCGCTTACTCAAGTTAAAGGAACATTTTGTGAAGGCCACGAAAAAAATACGGACCGACAACCGGCAACTCGAAAAGAAGCATAAGTTAAATTACAGGTATGCCTATTCTACTACCTATACCATTTATTGATTTGGCAAACTATGTGCATTAGATTTAGACTGTAAGTACACGGACAGGTTCAGGTTTTTTGTTTTGCAAACCAACAATAACAAATTATACAGGGTGAAAAAATAGCATAGAGTTTTGCATTGCTTATTGCTTTTATTTGTTTTTGATATAAAAATGGCGAAAAAGCAGGTTTTCTCGGTTGGATTGGAGTGGAGCCCCAATAAATTCTCCCGAGAATCGCGTCATTTGATGATCTGATGGAGCAAATGGGAATGTCCCTCACGACCAATTTATTACTTGGATGCTGATGATGACTCCATCGTCCATAAATAGTATGCTTTACTCTTTAAAATTATTCTCCTCATAAAAAAGTGTATACAAAAAAATTGTATGTACTAATATTTGTCATAGAATAGCTGGTAATAGACAAGCAAGCAAGCATCTGCATGCATGTACATTGCTTTAAAAAATCCGTTTAAAAGTACACACTTGTCAGCATAAGGACAGAACAATTGATCTGCACAGACGTTTGGACTGTTCAGAAATACGTGGCAGTTTAATATAAAACCTGATGATTATAATGTACAATTGATAGCAGAACAGCGTCCAGTTGTTTTGCACAAGTGTTTTTTTTTTACTTTTCAATTGGCTTATACAAGCGTGATGGTGATGGTGGGGCATGGCATAATGCCTTTATGATAATGTTATCAGAAAGCTTTGTTGATAACTATCTGACAATTTTTACATTCATTAAAAAATAATCTTTCAATAAAATTGCCAGAAATGTTTTCAGCACTGCATTTATTTTGAAATGGTCAACCCTTTGCCTGATTTGCAGTAAATGTATTCAGCAGAGGATTCCCTGAAGCAAACAGTCATGATGATGATGATTACTAAAAAAACCTGCCACATTTTGTGTACACGTAATATAAAACTTTGCCTTCTGTGACTGCGACTGTAGTGATGATGCAGATCAGATTTTTACATTGGATGACGCATCAGCAAGTAGTTCTTGATTTGCTTGAGTGTGGAATATGTTGGATTGGTCGGTCGGACTGCCCGAACATTGCATTGCATCGCAGAATTTTTTTTCAAACAAGTGGTAGTGGTGTGGTAACAGATAACAAGCGTACAAGGCAAAAATAGTATGTGTGCATGTTTTTTAGGCAAATGAAGTAGTGGCTCCATAATTCTTTTGAGAATGAGCGAGGCGAATGAAGCTGGAATGCTATAATGGCATCGCATCATCATCACGTAAGCATTCTTGAATATCTTCTTTAAAAATATACGCTGCTCATCTTGTCATCATGAATAGACTACCAACTTTACCAACCAACTTAAAAATAAACTTGCTTATCACTCCGCTCCAGCCTTTCAGTCGTCTATCCAATGATAACCAGTACGACCCATAAAAATAAAACTCGCTCACAACCACAACTCCTCAATTCACTGGACACTTGTCCACTTTTATTTAATCAAAAGTTATCCCTTTCTCTTGAGCATGGTTGTATTCATAGAATTCGCTTTTATCCAGTTTCCCACATGACATGACTATGACCCTTTCCATCAAAACACAGTAAAAAATATGGACATGTAGTGTTCGTGTGCCTTAGTAAAAAGTAAAAAGTACTTTTCCATTTTATACAACTGTTAGTCACAGTCATCAATATACTACATATCCACCCACGCATTATTCATTTCAGTAGACAATATTTTCAAATAGCATAAATTGCCATTGTCATTACGCTTATGAAGCTCTGGATCATAATATTTAATTTATTTTCAAAAGTAAATTATGTACGATAACTCATATACTTAATCTCTATGTATTCTTATGAAGTGATGAAAACAAGGACCAACAAAATCGGCTTATGACTTATACACCACAAATCCCAAACAAGTGGAGACAGATTTATAAATCCAAAAAGTAAATTTTGTTCTGAAGAGTGTTAGTATGATGGATTGAGAAAGATGATCTGTTTATGACGACAATAATTTTAGTGGCAATGCAAACATTATGTAAAGCCGTGCTACATTTTTATATTTTGCTTTGCAGACTTTTTCCGCGAGACGAGAGATAGCTGAGGCGCCAGGCCAAAGTCAGAGGAAGCCAATAACAGAAAACATCCAAGCTGCAAGTTAACATGTACATGAGACAAAGGAGATAAGAAAAGTGTGTACTGGATATGACTGGATTTGCAAGAATGGTACAAATTCAATTTTGCCTTTCTCGTTCAAATTCAAGCACATACATACATACATGCATACCAGGGATTATTATGAATTACTAATTTTCTGCTTAAGATTCATCATGACGAAACTAAATAGGAGAGATTCCCATCTAGTCAAACTCCATGAATTCTGCATGCATATATAACATCGATTGAATTACTGCAAACTATGTTAATCAATGCTAATCTGGACTGGAGATGTTACTAAAATGTCAATAACTACAAATATCAAATGACAGGTACCCGTTACTGGGTGCCACCACTACTTTCTCGAAATTCATTGAATTCAATATACATCATATGCTGGAATCAGAATTACAATGCTGATGATGATATTATAACCATCGTTTATGCAACCCGCATGCCCTAAAACGGACTCAGTATTACGAACATAGCCTATTTGCCTATTATAGATTTAAAAAATAGTTAAGTTATTTTTAAATTGCCTGAAAAACTAATCAAAAATTGAAGCATTTAATTAAAAATTACTGCTGATACCAGTCCACTTAATACATTATTCCATTAAATAAAACAAATTCGGAGCCAATTACAATAAGCCAAGTTTACATAGAACACGGACACACACGACATCATGATGACATGATTTGCCCAGTATGCAAAAAATCAATGACCAAGATGACCATGACGGGTGTAATCCTTTTATGTCACTTTGATAGTTGATAAACGTACGATTAGCTAGTTTAAAGAGGACTTCCAAGAGTTCCAAGTAACTTTATGATGATGACGAAACGGAAGGAACGAAATAAATACAGCGGAAGTGAACGTAGTAGACATTATGGTGTGATGATATGATATTGCAACATACTTACATATAAACAAGGCATTTTTCTTCCTTGAACTGTACACAACGCTGAATGTATGAAGTTCGTTGGAAGTTGGAATGAAAGTGGTACAGTTTCATAGGGATTCATGAAATGTAATATGTGGACATACGAAATGACGTGTAAATGTTATTTTTCAGGAGAAGAATGATATTTTGGTTGAACAAAATTTGTGTTTAAAAAATTATGCTGAATAATATTTTGGTATTGCACAAGCCTCTCTCTTTCTCTTGAGAGTTTACTTACTGTGGGTACTCAAGCTCCTTCCAAATCTCATGGCAACCATTTATGCCCTCTGTGAGCATTTTAAGTACTATTT
>JAQFZG010002917.1:0-14975 GCA_034695465.1 Entomobrya nicoleti | reverse complement strand
GAAGGAAATATATATTTAAATAATAATTTAAACGAATACATTGGATCTAAATCACAATATACGATACAGATATTTAATAATAATGCAACTTTCATGCACCCAAATAGAAATACTAGACATAAAATCCCCGCCTCTAATTCGAACTGCTTCAACTTTGAGCTTCTACACCGCTTAGTGAACTGCAGGTTTGCCCAGTTGCAACATTGCAAAACTTCTGCTACATCGAGGTAACATACAGTATCCAACAATAACGTTGTTACTATCAATGCACATTCCATAGCAAAAATGAAAAGAGTGACTTGTGCATGTGAACTTGAAGAATTGTACAAGTATTTTACAAGTAGGGAGATCGAAACAACTAAAATAGTTAACAGTTTGAGTACTGCTACCTTAAAATAGTAATTGTCGAAAGTGGACTTTGGTTTGTATAAAAACCATACTTTTTTGCAGTTGTCCCATTTTACAACGAATCTGCAGCCAAATAAACAGTTTTCTACCAACTGATTTAATAAATTGGCTTTGAAGATTAAAGGAGTTTCCATTTTTGTGCTTGAAATATCTATGGTAGTCATTTTATAGCTTAGTGTAGTTCAAAATAGTCACTGATTTTTGAGTTGTGCAAGAGCTCTTAAGTCAAACTTCGAATGAAACATGTAACGACACAAGTTGTTTAATAATTGCTTTTGTTATTGTGTTTGCCAAGCGTAAACATATTGTGCTTATGAAGAATTTACTAAAGAAAAGCCGTAATCATTTAGGCGGAAGTTATTATTTATGAAAGCAAAACAAACAGTGTGCAGCCTTGTAAGGTTCAGTTTCCGGGTTTGTCTTTACAAAACACAAAATACGACGGAAAATTATAGAATTTATACCCAATCATTACCAATTTTAGTATGGTAATAACATATACTTTAACGATAGGTTAGTCTTCCATTAGAGTTTAACTTCAAAAAAACAGGAAATGTGTAAATACTTGTTTTATCTGAACTTGTTTACAGTAGACAATAAACTCGCTGTACGATTGATCATAACCACGTAGCTGAAACAATGCGAGTGATAACGACGCTAATGATGGTGATTGTTGTTGCTAATGAAAAACACTGGAACGATATGGCTCACAACATAAGTAGAGGTTTTTTATGAAATGGCAAATTTAGAAAAGATACAATGATCAGTGAACAGGTTTTCATGAATATTGTAATTATATATTGTAGAGCAACATCTCTAGTTTTGTTCTGAATCATGGACCAAAGCTATGGTCCACTGGCTTTGGGTGGGGAACCACTTTTCTCAGACTAGATTTTTACACTTTTTCTGGTTTGAACTTTTTTCAAAAAGCGACCTCCAGGAAAGACGCACAGTAAGTTTTCAGACAAGTAAATGATCAGAAAATAGAAGATCACTAGTGTACTAAAAATTAGGTACAAGAACAAATTTTTCTTCGTCGGTTGTGTCTGGAATTTTAATCGGAGATTACCGAAAGCAAATTTTTAAAGGCATTTTTTTCGTTTTCAAAATAGACACGGGTGACGCCATTGGCTATAACTCAGATTTCCGTTACAATGAAGTAATGATTTTTAGCCGTCAAGTAGACTACAATTTTATAGTTCCTACTCCAGAAAACTTAGACATATTCCTTGGCAAATCTTTGAGATATGATACGACAAAAAAATGCCATTTCATTGAAAAAACTCCTCGTATGTTTGAAATCGCAAACGTTGACCCCAATTTCTGACCCTATAAGGTCCCCATGACCTAAAATGAAATATAACTCGTGATTTAATCAATGAGAGCTTTCTATTGCGCTATTGTAACGTACACTATGATCAAGTTCAAAACTTTTCCATTTGACCCCGTGGTTTGACCCTAGGGGGCAGCAATTTAACAGGGTTTTGCCCTTGACCATAGTAACTTAGATGTCAAAGTTGAGCAATACCGGTTTACACGTTCGTGAGTTATTGTGCTGACAGTCACACAGACGGACCAGCACGATAAAGTCAATACTAGCTGAGCTTCGCTTTCAGCTACGTAATAAACGGTAAAGGATCTAATTATGAAATCACCAACAATGTATGATTCATTTTAGCCGTTATTCTATGAAGTTTTGGAACTTAATAGGTGATTTAAGCATGTTTGTAAATTTCTGTGTTGACATGAGCCAAATTGATACTGACATAAATGTACGTTTTTAACATTTTATTTCATTCTAATGCTTAATCTGTCTACGTGGTCTTATTAAAAAGGCGAAAAAGTATATAGTTAAAAGTTGCTTGGATGTTTTTTAAAAAATATATCAGAAATCTTGAAAATCCTCCAGTAATTCCTCGCTTGTTTCCGATTAATGAACCGCCCATCATGATAAAACACTCATTAAAACGAATACTATACTTTTGTAAAGAACAAAGTTATACTTAGCAAATTATATCTAACATAACATTCCACTTAACAGTTTAATCCTAACTCTATAGGCAAATCCTTTACGCGTGTAAAGTAATTAGGTTTTTTGAATAACAAAATATTCGATTATAAACTTCTCTTTAAATTCCACGTGTAGAAACTAATTACAAAAATTAATTATTTTTTTTTAATCCGGTCCTTGGAAGTCTGGAATTGGAATATTAAAAACTTGTTTTTTCTCTTATCGTTAGATATTTTCATACGTGTCTGCCAATACTACTTCAGAGTCTTGTATATATGTCGACTAGTTTCCAAAATTCGTAGTTTTGGCTCAAATATTTTCACAATTAAAGGGCATTTATTTACAATTACGGGTTTTAAAATGAATAAAAACGGATTTTATCAACTTAGTTTAGATGCATTTTTAACTTATGTCTTTATAACTTTATTTATTGTGTCAAAAGTTTACAGTCAGAAAGAACAGCATAGTAAACTTTCCTACAACTCTAAGTTTTTAGATTACATATTGCTAAATAACTACATCAAACCTTATAAGGGATGCCTGATTGAAGTTACAAATAACAAAAATCTTAACATTCCTTACTCTTCAGTTCCAATTATTTTACGCTACATCAATTTCGAAAGAAAAAGCCAGCTACCTAAACTCACAAGCTATTTTAACTCTAAAATAGACAAATATCACAAGCTTTATTACCTACCAAACTCAAATAGATCTTTGGTCGTTGACATGCTTGAAAACGTTTTTAACGTCTCGGCAAATTTAACAACAGTGTCAGCAGAAAAAAATAAGACTAGCATATTCAAATGCCCTCTATCAAACTTGATACACGGTGGTCCAGAATTTGGAAATATGTATGGCCTCTGTACAAAAAAAAACTTTTACAAATATTCCGGAAAAACTCGTCCATGGAACTGTGAAGTCTATCTAAACATTTTTCCTAACGATTTCTACTACTCAATTGAGGACCTAGGCAACTACTGGTACTGGGAATACAATCTTGATAATTTCGTTCCTAGTCATATGCAAAACAGGAAATTTGTTCCGTTAGCCATGACTCCACTCTCAATACCAAGAGTCAACATGTTAATAATGCCTTATTCTAACAAAAAAGATTAATTCGTCCTTGGATTTTTAACGAGACTTATTTCGCAGTTCGATATATGGGCAAGTTGGACATATTTCTAACCATATTGTTTAAAATTGAAATACGATTAAAAACCGATCATTACAAGCACCACAACATGTATATTATAAAGCTTTTAGGAATGTACATAGGAACTATTGAAACAAATTTCAACATTATTTCTTCAAAAAATTTGCAAAATATTCCAGAACAATTAACAACAAGAGCACCTGATTGGCAGTTTAGCATGAAAATGTTTTCTGTAGATCCCAACTTCCAGTGCAAACAGTTAAACATTCCAATACACCAACGAAAATTTTCTATAAAAGATCTCGAGCTTGAGCTCGCTCAAAAGTACGAATATCTAATCATGTTATCTTTGATTTTCAAAAACTCATCAAGTCGAAATCCGTGCGCTAAGGAATCGCCAAATGTTGAGTATTACGTTCACGTCGAAAATAGAATGATTCACAATTTATCAATTCCGGATAACGTTTTGGTGACAAATTATCGCTTTGTTAGTTGCGGCCGATCTGAGGATACAGCTTTGCCATTTTATGAACTTGTCTCTAGTTTCAAAACCACGCTATGGCTCGCCATTATAATTGTAATACTTTTAATTGTGCCTTTAACGTTAACAATTTTGCCATCTCAACTAAGCAATTGTAACACCAGCCATAAACGAAATATAATGGATATGTTGACATCATCATATAAACTTATTTTAGAACAAGGCGACCCATTTTCAAGTGCTACAGCTAAAATACCTTCACTAAAATGGATTATTTCGGCCTCACTTTTAGCAAGTCTTGTTATAAGCAATGCGTACAAAAGGGAAAATATTCTGAAAATGATACAACCTCGAGGTAAAGTCCCGTACGAATTTTTCTCCCAACTTGTGGACCATGCCTTCGAAATTTACACAAGAGCCTCTCGAATAACTACAGTTTATGAATGTTATTCAAATAATTCAAATTGTCAACAAGCTAATTATTCAATGATAAATCCTCATTTTTATACTAATAATTCATATCGTGTTCGATCAGATGTCATACAGTTTCAAGAAGCCAATATTTCGTTTTTTGAGACACTTTACCGGCATACTAAAATCATTCCCGAAGCTATATTAGAACCAATTATTGACGAAATGCAGTCAGGGACGATGAGATTGCAAAACCAGGCTATTTTGGACAAACTGCAGAAATGCAATAGACAAGCGGCTATAGTTCCTGAAACGGTAGCTCTACAAATGAAAACTAGTTTACGGCAAATACACCCAAGTGATTCGGTTTACGTGGGAAAAACTGTAATTTTTCAGAGTGGAACAAATTTCGCATTTGTGTCCCGGTTTTCTGAGTTTTTAAATCCTACGCCTGCTAAGGCTATATTAAAAAGATTTGCAAGTTATAAAGCTGCGGGATTTCAAAAAAGATGGAAAAGTTTGATGGACAGTATAGCTAGGGTAAGGCGGGGAATTAGACATAATGTAACAATAAATAACGATGCGAATCAAATATCAGGAATTACCGGAAATATTAGTGTGGTATTTATTGTATTTTTGACTGGACACTTAATTGGTATATTAAGTTTCGTTTTTGAACGATTCTTGTTGCATATTTTGTTAAACCCTAGAAAAGCCTGGATACTGATGAGTGCTTTTGTCAAACGATTAAAATCGAATTTAAAATCTTTGCTTAAGCGAAAAACAAAATTAGGGAGAAAATGACATGATTGAAAAACACCATACACAAATATTGTTCAAAATGGGCTGATTTCGAAAGTTTTGAAGTGCGACAAATAAAGACGCTCATTTTCCGAAATAGACAGAAGTATTTTCTGGAATAAGCGCTATGTATTGTTTACGTCAATTTTTAATGTTTCATCAAGTACACCTAAATATTTATTTTTATATGTAGACGTCCTATGTGCACATTCTTGTTCAACGGATGTCATTTCAGTCAGTGGAATAGACATGTTTTATGGTTTGGTCTTGGGTCAACCCAAGTTTGGTTTTGATGTGAGCATTTTTTGACACAACTCGTCCCAAATAATCATTATCACCAAAAATCAACTTCCCGATTTATTAAACACTGAATTGGGATTCTAAACCAGGCAAGGGAATTGTAGTGTAAATACCCTACAATAAAAATATGTGTCGAATCATTTGAGAAAATCTTTTTTTAAGTTTAAAATTGAATACATACAGATTAATAAATATTTCACCTAAATAAATAACTTAGTAGCTAAACACAGTAACTTTGAATCAATTCAACTCATTGCAAAAATACTTTGCCATTCTTTATAAATTTTTATTCATAATCCCTACAAGTCAACATTGCATTAGCTGAATACACCACAAGAGATCCAAAGTAACCCGTTCTAGTAGCCTTTGTAATTATTCCCCACGATCCATACGAAAACGCAATTGGTTGCATTGATTTCCAAGTTTTGTAAAATATTTTCATTTCGAATCTGTCTCTATTTTGGGACAGTTCCGTTCCGCAATACCATGCCCACTTGTTTTTAAGTCTTGCAGAATCTTCCCGCATGAATACAACCAGATAGAACAAGATACCCACAATGATAATAGTAATACCACCAATTACAGGAAAAAATATATACAAACTCCATGGAACCTTTCCAGCCCCTATTACCGAAATTGTAACGCAAATTATAATCAGGTAAAATACGACTCCAAGGTAAAGGCTAAATAATAACGAGCAAAATTGATTTGCAATAATAAACAATATTCTAAGTGCACGGTAACTTTGAACAAATGGCTTTGCATTCTCACTAAGACACTGAATGCATTTGCTGCAAAGTGTAAACATAAATATTGTCATTGTGGCTAAATTGCGAAACGTAGAGTTACATTCTGCTCCAAACAGAAACACAACAATTAAACGCATTACTATTAGAAACACACTCAAGACTTTGCTTCTTGACTCAGATGGTAAAATGTACTGAAAAATGTAGAAAGTTACATCGATATTCATACAAACTACAATAGGTGCTAATACAAACGAAATGATAGTAAAACTTAAAATCAGTGCAATTGAAACCACTCCCATACTATCAAACTAGTTGTTGTCAAAGCAAACATTTATCCAATTATCGACTATACTAAACTTTTTCCGTTTTTTAATTCGACGTTTCTTTACTACTGGCCGACAATGTAATTTATGCGTAAAGGATAACAGCTCATTAAGCATTAGGACAGTGTCATCTCCTAAGGTTGACAATATCAAGCTACTCCCTGAGATTGCAATGGCAAATAAAAGCTGAATCGCTACTACAAATAGTTGGAACAAGGCATAATTTTTTGGATTGAAGAGTGCGTCAATAAAAACCAATACTGAGCCGAATATTACCAAATGAACTGCCAATCCTAAGTTAACAAATTTCCAGTGAAACATGTGAGGAAAAAGTCGCCTCTAAACGAAAAATAATTTCTGACCGGCGTCCCAGTTTATGTTTGAGCGACAACGAAATATTTTATCTGTAACAAATTGGTTTAGCTCAAGAGCCATAAAAACTAACTGGGAACACATTTTGGAACTTTGACTTTATTTTAGATATTTGTTCTAAATGTCGATTACTTGTTGGTTTTCACTTATTATGCCTTGGTTTCAAATTAAAGTGTGCCTTCTGGTCTAAATTGGCAATTAAATACACCCAATTTCACCGACGCTTAAAAACAAATAATTAGCTATCTGGTAAATGGTAGAAATATTTAATTTTAATTGCCTGGAATTTACCAAGGAGTATTTTAGAACGCTGGCTTTGTGGAGACTAAATGTATATTTTATATTGCACAATTCCACGTCTCCTTGCTGGTATCAATTATTTACAGAAATCGATTATATTTTTTTTAAGTAAATCGGAGAACATATTTTTATTTTTCCTTTAACTGCTTTAATACAATACATGTTTTAAAAAGTTGCAACATTCCTGGTAAAATCTACATTTTTACTCGCTTATACTTCAGCGGAAATCGAGTGCTTGGGTAAAAAAACTAAGCAGGACACGTATTGAGCTTTTTTTCTTTTAAACATGTTAAATATCGGGAAAAAAGGATCTATACATACTCAAAAATGTCTTGTATAACTCTTACAAGGAACACTAGTAAAGTGTGAGTAGCGTAGGGCAAAACGAAATACATATTCTGGGACAGTTTTTATCGTAGATTACGATTCTAACGACATTTTGCTGTAAAAATAACATCTGATTCATGCTTCAAGACTTGGCTTACGGCAGTAATGGGCAAAGGTTTCCTTTAAAAAGACATGCAAAGTTAACAAACGCTAACTTGTAGTTTTAAAATTAAATTTGTATGTGTATTTAGTCGTAAGAATATCATATTAGTGAACCCAAAATCATAATTGGTTATTTTACTCAATTTCCATACTTGTAAATTGCCTAAAAACTAAATTAGTGGCGGAAATCCCTTTAAAGTTGGGTTTAAGCATAGCACTTAAGCAAGAACTAGATGTTATTTTTACAGCAAAATGTCTTCAGAATCGTAATCTACGATAAAAACCGTCCCAGAACATGTATTTCGTTTTGCTCTACGCTACTCACACTTTACTAGTGTTCCTTGTAAGTTGAATATTGCGTAACAATTTTATTTTATTTCCAATCCAAGTATTTGTGCAAAAAAAACTGGAAACTGCTTACTGTTTTTTTGCTGAATTATTAACGAGTGAATAATAAGGGCATATACCACGTCATGTTCTGAACAGGCATATGGAAAACTATATGTACATTTGGAAAAGCAGAAAACCCAACATGGCTTGTTCAGACCTTCCTTATCAGCATAAACGTGATCAAGATTTCATATTGTTTTTGAAAAATATTCATTCGTCAAATGGCTAAGGTACTTAAACTTCCTATGCAAGACTATGCGAAACATTGCAAAATGACAAACACTATTTACAATACCTAAATCAATTATCTATTATACTAGTGGAATATCTCATCTTATAAAACACATATACTGGCACGTTCACGTTACCCTTCTCGCAGTAGAAAATCCACACCGTATTAAAAAGTCATAAATCATTTCCTCTGCTCCCTATCTAATAAAAATGGCAATTGAAAATACGTTCGAAATGTAATAAAAGGTATTTTGTCGAAAAAAAGTAAAGAAACTAAATCCCAAAAATAATTAAAACGATAAATCAAAAGTTAAATCACGGCTAAGTAGCGAGTAAGGCTTAAAACTAGATACACAAAATATTAGAAATATATTCATAACATCTACATAAATCAACTTAAGTACATTTAGTAATATTTCATTTGTAATCTAAACAACAAAATTCATAACACGTTTTGCAAACATTTTAGGAGCTACACTACAATTTCACAGGAGTCTTCATCATCTTAATCAAGGTAAACCGTCATAAACAGTGAACCTAATTTTTTTTGTTATTCATATAAACCTAAAAACGCTTTGGAGTAAGCAGCAAATACTTAACGAATCAAACATCTTGTATTATTAGATCTGATGCAAAGATATTTTGGCAACTTTTACAATATATTTTTGTTGTTTAAAAATAAGCTATTTTTAAATGTTTGTTTTCTATTAGCCATTTCCTGAAAGTAATGCCATATGTGCATGTTAACCTTCGTTATGTTTATAAAGTTGAAAATTAAGATTTAAAATTGTCTGATAAAAAATGTCCTGGCCAAAAATTCAGTTGAACAAATAATTTATCCCAATAGAAACTATATATTACGAGTTTTGGAATAATAATGTTTGTGAAACAGTATGTTTTCTACACAGCTAATATTTTTGTTTGCTCTTCAAGCTACATGATACAAGACATCTTGTTTTTATAAGTTTGCTAGAAAATTGTATTTGCAAAATAAAGCACGATATTTTTGACATTAACACACAATTTCAAATTTTAGTTTGTAGATTGTAACTTCCTAGTTAACAATGAGTATTCATGTTTATTATTCGCAGTTATAATTTCACAAAACATAACTATAAAAAATTATCAAGTTGTTGACATATCTTTGATAAAATACATATAAGAAAAGCTTTTATCAAATATGTACGGTTTATATCTTGAGTTTATATCAAACAGCCAAAATTATTGCTATAATCGAACATATTAAACATAACAAATATTTTCGCTGTTCAAAAATTATTTCAGGTTGATGATTTAATTAACATGCAAAAGGCGGTAACATCATTTCTAATCCAACATCTTATATGTTCCCTTCCTTAACGGTAAGAATAGTTAAGAAATTTCACCGCTTTTTAAAATTCAATCATGTCTGTTTTTGTATTTTGTTTGGATGTTCGACTCATACAAATTTTGCTTTTTCATCAGACCGGACTACTTTTAGATGTCGCAGTGGAGTTATAATTCGAGAAAAAGAAATACTTCCAAAATTAAACATTTGACCCATTCTTAAGAGTTCCGTTCCGAACATTCGATTCTCCAAAATAAATTGGTTTTAAAATAAAATCAAAACATAAAAACGACTAAACCTAGATTTCCCCAATATACAAATTTCAACTTTAAAGTTTCAAAATGCTATTACTACATGGTAACTTTTTGAAATCCTTCCTGAAAGGTCTATCCATATGCGATTCATTTGGAAACATACCCATTCAATGGAACGGTTCAAAATCCATATTCCTTCCAAAATCCAACAAAACCCTTAAATTTAACAAGTATTTATTCCTTGCCGCTCTCTGTATAACCATAATAGTTCCAATACAAGCCGCTGTATTTTGGCAGTCTACAAATAGATTTGCAATAGCATTTACCCTGATAGTTGCTTTCGGTTGTATAGCAGGCGTATTGTGTACACTAAGCGCATATCGATGGAAAACCCTTTTATGCAGTTTACTCAACAGTATGATATCCTTTGAAAAACGTTGGGCTCAATTCCAATTTCGAAAGCCAAACAAGTTGTTAAACAAATTAATATTGGTTTTTGCCTTAGGATCATATGATCCATTGGGATTTGCATTGGGGGTTTTCGTTTTCCCATGTATGCCAGCTTATCCAGGTTTCTGGATTATAGACGAATGTGGATCAATGGTTGGAGGAAAACATTTAGATTTGTTTTTAAAGTCACTAATTGCCATATTCGCGTTTTCTGGTTGGAGCTTCTTTGTGAGTATTGGTATGTTCCAAATGTGTCTAATTATAGTTCAAGGATATTGCTTCGCCGAGTATATAGCAGCTTATATCAAAGAAGCTCAGAAATGTCTTAAATTATCAGCTCCTCGAGAAAACTATGACTGGATGATACACGCATTTCGAGAAATCCAGCTGATGGTTACCACTTACCATCGAATAATTAATTCAACATCTGTATTTCTCGCATTCATATTTCCAGGAATTTGCATTCAGATAATGGCTAACTTTTTGGTAATCGATTTTGCAAGTGGACGATCTTCCCTTCCTGTTGAATTGTCAGGAGTTTGCGTGATAGTCTCAGCGGTTGCATTTGCTTTCTTTGTCTTGGCTGTAGGAATTCTTTCACTGGTGTATCGAGAATCAAAGGAGCTTACAAAACGGTTAGAAGGACTACCAAAAAATAAACAAATTCAAAGGTTTCTGTGGTCATGTCCTACTTTAAAAGTCAGCTTGGGTGCGAGTGGGAACTTCTTTGAACCAACGACGTCTCTGAATATTGAGCAGTTTTCTGTTGACCAAACAATTAACTTGATACTGGCTGATATGTAGATTAGTGGCTAAACACAAATTTTTATATTATGTAACACTTCGTACATTGTTATCCAGGCTTTTAACATAATCATGAAACTTATATATATATATATATATATATATATATATAAGTATATATATATACTTGCGCCATATACTTATAAGGTATTACACAAAAACGCATATAAAATTGAGCATGTAATTGCAGAAATAATTTAAGCATAAGTTAGGTATCAACTTTATTGAGTTCTTTCAGTAAAAATTGAAATAGAATATTTTACTACAATAAGTTGCCAACCAACCAAAAATATAGCATGGATCACTATCAAGATGCATTTGAATTTTGAAAATGATGAAGAATGCTTTGGTGTTTTCCATACTGTAATCTGTAATTTTATATTATTTTCTGTACGAACCATTATTAACCTTTTAAAAAATGGTAAAAAATATTAAGAACTTGTGGAAAATAAGATTTGAATTCATTTTGTGCACTTGAACTATTAAATAACCGCGTTCTAAAGAAAAGCAAGTTAGACCAGGCATTCGTTTACAAAGTGCAAGTTGTTGTGCTATACAACGTTTTGGTCTGCGATGGGAAAAAATCAAATATATTTAATAACTCAAAAAATACCAAATGTTTTTACCAAATTACACCTTTCAGATTAAATCCATGTTTTCAAAAAAATTAACTTCAAAACCAATCGATGCAGGTCCCTCATATTTGTACTAGCCTGAAATTTACTATGCATACCTTCCTAGTTATTATTGGTTACACCCTATTTACTTAAATTTATACTTAAAATATTTTTTTTACATTTCTCTCTCAAGATATTTACACAAATAAATAGAATTTCGTTGTTAGGTAAATACATTTTTTTACGAAGGAACTTTATCATACAATCCCTGCAAGCTATATAATTGATAGAAACACTTGCTGCTCGAGTTCAAAGTTATTATAATTTTGATTCAATGTTTGTTTCATACGAAGAAATGTCATTACATGTACTAATCTACAGCAAATTAATATATTTAAAAAATATTAGCAAATATGCCCGTAAAATATATTATTCTATTAAACACACACATATACAATAACAAGTGCATGGTCACGTTACAATTTTCACAATGATAAACTCAGGCCGTTATAAAAAGTCATAAATCATTTCCCGTGCTTCTATCTAATATAAAAAAAGTCATAAATCATCCCAACAAATTTCTCCTTTATTCTCTCAACACTTTAATATGAATTCTCATAAGACTTAGAATGACCTCATCTGGCTTTCAATTCACTATTTACAGAACTGCAAATGCATACATATATCAGTTATATGCGGGATCAAACACCGACATAAAAAACACGATATCTGTCTGTGTATACTTATTTGATGTGTTATCGGTATTCATTTAAAACATGTTTGTTCGAATAAAATATTAATTTTGGTAATTGATAATACGGCCAAAATTGTGTAACTAGACGTATTTTGGAAACGGCTTAGAAACCAGATTCCTAAAATAATTAAACAATTGAATTATTTTGATGACTATTTTTCACCTTTTACGATGTTTACCGTTACATCAAATGATGCGATCCCAAAGTCATCTTTATCCAAACCACAGAAGTCTCCAGAGACGAAAGCACTATAAAAACATCCAGTATTTCCCACAGTTGCTCTTTTTGTACTTCATACCACAAGCTTACCATGCCATTACTTTTATGCTTGAAAGATTTTTTTTATTTGTGCTTAGTGTACTTTACCCACCGAAAACACGTTTTTTATGCAAACAAACACATTTTACTTCCATAAACCCTTTCAGTATGCATGAATTATTAGGTCATTACCATAACTGTTATTATACTCGTTTCTCCCTTGATGATGTGATGGCATTACTCATAATTTACGCAAGTCATGTAGACTTTGTCACCCTTTCACCAAAAATCCTATTCATATGTAAGAAAGCTTTATATTTTGTAACGGAACATATATTTGTGAATATACAAGCACGCATTTTCTGTTATTATAATAAACATGATGGTGAAAACTTTAATGGTGTCATAGGGTATTACCTTACAGAAAAAACATGTGGCTAGTGTACTTACATACTTTTGTTAGATTACAGGTGCGCCAAAACCTTTTTCAAAGTGGAATAATCTTCTACATAAATTTTAAGATGTGAAAGCCTTATTGGATCTCAGTTGGATAAAAGCAAATCGTCAAAGTAAATTATTCTAAAAACATAGTAGTTTTCATGTAAATGCGTAAGACAAGCTTAAAATGAAGTAAAAATATGAAATCTCACTTCGACATCATTCAATTTATAAATAATGCGATGATGGCAAAGTAGTCGCTTTTATTTTAGAAGATTTTTTTGTTGGTTTAGAAAACTGGTAAGTTGATCATATTTGGTAGATTTTAGAACTGTGCCAACGGAAAAATTCGCATATGGAAGGAACTCAATGACTAATGTATTATTGCTTAGCTTGTTCACGCTTTTATGCTCATTTTACTGATTGATAAAATTGGTGAAGTGAAGGTGAAAAGGATGACTGGGTTTTTTCATCCCCCCAAACCCCAACAAATGTGCTGGGGGATCCTTTTATCTCTATTCGTTAGTCTCTTTATATAATTTTCACTGTCTTTTGTATTAACATAGAGCTGAAGTGGCAAAATGCTTTCATCCTGCACACATTCCGTGTTGACGTTGGAAAACAAAAAGCCATAGAATAGAAAAAACCATTATGCTTACGTTAATCTTAGAATGCAAAAAGGCTGCATAGACCAAACATAATAGAAAAAAAAGTTTCCAGAATGAAATGTAGATCTCACAAGTATGACTGCTCCAAGCTATCTTGTATTTGTAATCAGTAGCCTGTATACTAGCACGTTCTAGTGCATTTGATTTTGGAGAATACTGAAACTACTTCTTTTTTCTTCTCATTGTCTTCGTTGGCTAAATTTTGCCGCAAATAAGGAATTCCCGACGATATGAATTAAAATGTTGTCAATTATTTCTCTCGGTTGAACTATACTGAATTTCATGCATACGAGGTTTTTTTAATACACACAGTTAATTTCACTGGCATGCTTTCTTCATCTGTATATTTGTTTGTGTTGGGAACGTTTCCCATACTTTCTCTCAAGGTATACTGATGCCACCTATACTTACGTATTTAAACTAAATTCTACTTCTGGGTTACTCAAACAAGCTACCAGCGAACGTTTCCCTTGTGACAAACAAAGGTATTTCTATGCAGATGCTAAACTTTCTTTACGAATTTCCGCTTTTTTATTCTCAGTCCATTGGGATCTAAAAAGGTTGATTGTTTGGACGTGATGCTGAAAATCCTTCATTAGTTTCCATGGAATTTCCTCGAACTTATGTAAATAAATAATAAAATTAATTTTTATATCGATTTTAACTTATTACATTTCGTTTATGATCGATTTTAACAAATTAGGCATAGTTCTGAGCGGATTAAAAATCGTTTCGTAATTAACTTTAAATTATATTTAACAGATTTACAACCGTTTTTCGTATAATTGGTCTCGTTCGTTCTAAATCTACATTGCATGGCCTACTCATAAATCTTCGTACTGATCCATTTCTCAAGCATAGAAAGTAAGCTTAACAGAAGAGCCTGAAAAAGTTGTTATCCAAACCAGTTTTTGCATATTCTGTGGGCCTGGACCGTTGTGTACACGCTTACCCTACTAGAACCGGTCATTGAACGACTTTGGTT
>JAQFZG010002916.1:0-14982 GCA_034695465.1 Entomobrya nicoleti | reverse complement strand
CGGATGGTGTATGGATCGACCCCCGGGGGGTCGATCCATACACCATCCGCCACCAAAAGTTACTGGCGAAAAAATTCTAAAAGGGCTCCTTATCCTTTCTTCGATTCATTTGTCATTCGTCATTTTAAACACAATATTAAACTTCAAATTAGATCAACCAAGTTCAAAACAGCTTTTTTGCGGGGTTGAAGTAATGCAAAACTACATTTTATATGCCAAAATTGCTCCCGAATGTATCCATTCAATATTTGTCATTCGTCATTTTAAACACAATATTAAAATACAAATTAGGTCCATCAAGTTACTAAGTAGCAAAATCATAACAGTTACTAATTGAGTAACATATTTTCTTTGAAAATTGATTTGAATTTTTCGTAGTTTAGATCACCAACTTTCATATCTTTAGGTAATTTATTCCACAATATCGCTCCCCTTTTATCTAATGAATTTCTGTAACACTCTGATTTAAATTTAGGCATTTTTACTCTGGGGATCTTGTTTAAAATTGATTGCTTAGATATTTCCAAAATGTTATCCTTAATATCTCTGAAAACACCCTTATGTACTACGTGATCTCTGCGTTGTTGAAGAGAAATGAAAAGAATATATACGAATAATTAAATTGTTTAACTCGTGCTACTAATTAATTTCCAAAGTGAAACCCTCTTTGTCTAGACCATGTACCCCACTTTTTTGTTTGCGATGCTATTTGTTTAACATGAAGCTCTTGCTAGCGTAAAAAGGTGTTTTTACCACACGTGTGCTAGTTTTAGCTTGTACCCAATTCCAATGTAATCGTTTATTAACATGCCAATACTCTATTGTTCTATTGCAAATTTTTGGCATGGGTTTTTACGTTGCCATTTTGGTTTGGTTCTCATTTTTCTTTGAATTACTAAAATATGTCTGCGCGTGTAAATATTTGACACATGGTATACAAGCTATATATTGTATTGCATGTGATTTATTAGAGCCACAGTAAGCAAGCAAGTAAATTGCACTCACCATGTCAGATCTGCAAAAGCGTCGGTCTGCAACGTATTCTGTTGAAATCATTCAAGGTTTTCTTTCAATATATCTAGAAACTAAATATTGAGTTGTTTCAAAGAGCCTAAATGAAAGACCATCATAATGTTTCATTTGTTTCAGCAAATCTCAATATAAAAGGATAAATTTGCATACTTCCACAAAACATTCAAGGCTTTCACAGTGTTTATACACAAATTACATCGATGAAAGCAAGCAAACAAAATTGAAAGCAAGTTGAAAGGAAAGTTTAACCTCCAAAACAAATTGCTTACTTAGAAAATATACGAGATGTACAATTCTAGTATACTATTTAGCGTATACATTGGCTTATCCGTCGCGATATCAAATATTGAATTCCACCAAGAGCAGTTTCGAGCCAAAGTACAAAGCGCCAATGAAATCGTTTTCTATTTTCACGGAAATTTATTTCTTAATTTGCTTTCTAGCAACAAGCTTTCGGTACAGCAATTAACTCTGTCAAATAACTTTACAGCTTCGGTTCCCGGTTGGTTCCTTCGACATTTTAATCCTATTAATATAATAATATCCGAGTTTGATCATATATTCTCAGATAAAACAAACGCAACGTACAATAGTTTGAGGATACTGTTATGGACCACTAAAACTTTATTAATACTTTTTGACAACAAAAACAGCCATGAGTTGCTTGCAATACAGTGTGGAAAAAACAATACACTTCAACAATGTATATTTTACCAGCGTCTTGTTGAATCGCCATCGTTAAAAATTGTATCCGGTTTGTCAAACGGAACCAACTATTACAAAATTATGTGTAATGGTTACTGTTTAAAAGCTGCAATATCTTTAGCACAGTTAAGGTTTTCTAGAACTGAGCTTTTTTCGCTTCACAAATTATATTTTACCAATGGCAATAATAAAGCTGTGGCTGGGGATATCAACGACCCTTACTGGCGCATTTTCGAAGACAGTCAAACTAAAGTGTATGTATGTGATGCCATATTTCAAACACGTAACTACGATCTGTACAAATATGCAAAATATTGCATAGCAAATAACATGATGGCTGTGGAATTAGCAAAAGCGCACAATATCACTTACGTTCGCTACACTCCCAATCATGACTTCAATGTAGTTGACGACGATGTAAGAGAACTGTTGAGCCCTGTATCGTTTGAAGGAGTATATCTTCAGCATTACTCTGGTAAAACTCATCACTATTGCGTTGATTCAAAGCAAAGATTAATTAACTCAACATCACAATTAGGTTATGACACTTTTATTAAACCTCTACCTTTCGTTTCGTGGATTGTACTAATCACTATTTGGTTGATTTTAGCCCTGCTGTTTACCGTTCTGACAAATGTTTCCGGAATTAAAAACTTTATCGAAAGGTGTGCCTTTCAATTAGTCGACTCGTTTAATTTAGTTTTGTGCACAGAAATAAAGTTGACAGGTGATAAATTAGTTTGTCTTCGAGGAATAAAGTTGAAACTTGAAATGAGGTCATTAATTCTGATTACGTTTGGATGCATTTTCTTGCAGTCCATATACGAAAATAATATAATTGGACTGACAATAGTCGAAGACAAGTTTAGGCCGTTTTCAAACGAAGAAGATTATTTAGCTGCTGGTTATTTGTTTGCCGAGGGTTGGGGTTATAAATGCCACACATTCAATGAAGTTGACGGAAATAAATATTTTTGCATGGATGGAAAAACCTTCACTGATTACGACTACGTCACGAAGAAAATTGGATGGCCACGAGATTCACAATGGAACGTTTGGTGGTCACTTGTATATAATAGAGATTTCAAGAGTGCCTATGGTTCGTCATTACACTGCTACTTTTTAAATGAGGTTTACGATGCAAAACCGTGGTTTACTGCTATTTACACAAATAGTATGTATTGGATGAGACAAACTTTGCCGAAGATATACGAAGGGGGTTTTACAGTGAAATGGGGAGATTGGCATTCATATGGACAAATCAATCATAAAAGGGAAATCTTTCTTCTACCCGATGAAAATATAATACCGGATTCGATTAGGCTAAAAGAGATTTGGGCAGCTCTCATTTTGTGTTTGCTTCTTTTCTGCATGTCGGGCCTAATACTTCTTATTGAACTTATTCCACGAATCAAGAAAAGGATACAGCTGATGCGTTTTTACTACAAACGAGGAAAAGAAATGGAAAGTTTACTCAGAAACATGAAAAAAAGTTTGGTACGTTTAGAAACCGAGATTTATCACACGAAAAATAAAATCGACTTATTAACTACTGAGATCATCAATAATGCCGAGTAAAAAACGCTTATGGTCAAAATTTGACTTCAAACTTACAGCAGAGGAATTCAAAGCTTAATATTTAAAGAATGAATGCCTCAGCAAAACAAGAACACAATAAAATTATTCGACAAATATTAAGGCAAACATGCAAATTCCTGAAGCAGAATATTTTTTCTAGCATACTGTTTGGTGACAAGAAATCATGAACATTTTTCAAAATGCACTGTTTTTTAGTTAAATCACAAATTTTGTCTTGTCATATAACGGAAATTATCCACGATTTTATCTGGATTTTTAGTAGGTTCTCCGTGTACAGGTCATGCTTGCCAGAATTTTTTCGATTCATTCAAGTCGTTTCTGTCTTCATAATGCCAGGGATCTCAGTGAGAAAATCTTATACAGTTTGAAGTTACAAGTAAAACGTCGGCACAAATATTTTTACTAAAAGTCATGACAGTTATGATCAATTTAATTGGTGACCTCTCCAAACCGTTTTTTTTACAAAAAACTTGCACAACTAATTTCGAATGATTTAGTCTTCATAACACATTGCATACATTATTTTTGTAAATTATATATAGGTTTTACCTGACCATTGACAACTAAACTTAATATAAGATTTATTTAAAACTTTTTAGTCAGCAAACATTAGATTTAAAATTATCTAACAGCTGAATCTAGTAGTGAGTTCTATAGTCGTCGTGGGTTTGCAGATTGTAATGATGTAAACGAACTTAATATATTCTGTGTTTCTTAGTTCAGCAAAGTTTCATTCGGCAATAATTTAGTGTTTAAGTGCATTTTGGACAGTCTGGTGACATTGTTATTATCAAAATTGTCACCGCAAATACCGCACTCTATAACAAGCGATACAATTTTTTCATTGACTCATTCATATTTAGCATTGTTGTAAGAAAAACAAATAAAATTGACCTACCTTACTCAACACCGAGCAGGATATGGGAAAAACCAATGCTTGTATTTTGCAAAACTCTTGATTCTTGAAGTGCAGAATGATTGCTTGACGACGCATCCCAAGTGCATCCTTAGTTTGTAGCACGCTTGAAATGTCTCCCATCTGAAATACCATATTCATTACAAATATGATTCATGTAAGTAAAAGTTGCAAGCGTTCTCCAACTCACCATTATCATAAACACTATACCGAGCCCAATAGTAATTGCATAGAAACTTCCATACCAAAATTGAAAAAGGGAGATTCCAAGAGTGCCAACGCGTAAGGAAGAATTTGCATTGATAACATAATATGTGCTGAAAAAAATTGCCGACAAGAGGTACCATAATAAACCCCATCCATAGTATTTGTTATGACTTCTTGTTAGCCTGCAAATGTTGCTGTTGTTGCAAAATTTAAACGTTTTGTTGTTACAATCAACAAGGTTTATTAATTTTACTTTTGATATAGTATGCTTTCAAAATTTGATGCTAAGAAGCGAATGTTTTTAAGAGTTTTTTTATTAAATAAATTTGACAAATTCAATCAATAAATTGTTTTATTATAATTTAATTGCAAACTTTTGGTGGGCATCAAAGCTAATGGAAAGATGATTTGATCATAATGTAAAAGAGTAAAAAACAAGGATTGATGGTGCAAGTAGCAAAGTACATGACTGAGTATGCAACACAATAAAATTAAAGGTTTTATGATCCCTTCTTTTGTACTCAAGTCATAAAGCCATAAAGCCCTTTTCACTTATAAACACAAACGAAATTCCGTTCCAATCCAAGAGCTGAAAGATCCCTCTTTCCGTTCAATTCCAAGAAAATTAAAGGACGTATTTGTTCATCTGGACTTAATGTCTGAGATGTTACCTTGTTTTTAACAAAGTAATAAAAGCCTTTTTTGATTATTTTCTTATATTTTGTGTCATTGAAATTTTATCATTTATTTGTTTTGTCATTGGTCAGTTTTGTTGTTTTGTAATGCATGTCTTGCAATTCAATTAAAAATTAAGCCTACTATTATTTATAAAGTAAAATGCAATTCACGAAACACCCTATTTCTGGAAATTTTATCAAAAACAAAAGGATGGACATATACTGTAATGTTACATCAAGTAGAAAGATAGAAAGACCGTTAATCAGAACCTTAACCAAATAACTATTTCATTTAAATTAGGTGATTAGCAGTTTCACTTAATCTTCCATATTATCTAAATAATAACCAAATAAACCCAATTCTTACATGAACGACAAATATTGAAATAGTAAGTGAACACGCTAAATGCATTTATGCAGGATACTTAAAATGTGAGCGAAGTTACATTTTCCCATTGAACATCAAAGTTGAAACACGTTTCCATTGACTTTTATAATCGCTTGCCGAATAGTAAAATAAATTCTTGTAGCTGGTTTCGTGAACCCTTGGTTCATAGATTTTAAATTGAGTTTAAATGGTAGACAATGTGAACAACAAAATGCACTTAGCTCGATCAAAATAAATGCAATCTTTCAAACTTTACACACTTAAATGTTAAAGTACTTAAAAAGCATTGCACAATTAAAAAATAAAGCAAACAAATTTTTCTAAACGTTAGATCGAGCAAAACATACATAAAAAGTCTCATTTGATAAAACATTATCATTGCTATAGAATCAAAAGTCCCACATGATCGTTATATTTTGATTGGTTACTCACTGGAAAACTGTTGTCGTCGTTTAAACTATCACTTCATTTATACCACATTGTTTTCCTATATTTTCATTAATATTGTAAATATTTGACAAAGAATACATACATGATGCACAAAACTCAGATTCTTCTAAAATGAAATGTCCGTTTAAGAAGCGTGATCAACCATGCTGGATCTCCTTTTTTGTCCATTTACGTGCCGGGTTCTGAAGTGTCTGTCAAAGTTATCTTTGCGATTAAATGATTTCCCACAGCGGTCACATTGAAAAGGTCGCTCTGTTGTATGTACAGACCTCACGTGTCGATCTAAATCCTCCCTTATTTTAAAACATTTGAAACATTGAGCACATGGAAAAGGATTGGTGTTACGTTGCTCACACAATTTTCTGCGAAGGAGATCAAGAAAATCTTTGTCGGTGTGAGAAATATGATGTTTGTTCAAACCTGCGCGTGTAGCAAATCCTTTCCCACAAGTTGAGCACACATATGGGCGTTCTCCAGTATGAACACTTTGATGGATTTTTAGATATTGGGATAGTCGAAATTTCTTTTGGCATATCAAGCAAATGAATGGTCTGTCTCCAGTGTGTACATTCAGGTGTCTTTTTAAAGTACATATTTGTGTATAATCTCGGTCACATGTTTGGCAACTGTAAGGTCGCTCTTCAATATGTACTCTTAAATGGTAAAAGTGATGGGAATTCGTAGCAAAGGTCTTTTCACAAAATAAACACTTGAACGGCTTGATTTCTGAGGGGTTTGTGGCAGCTTGAGATGAATTTAGATTTTTACTGCATATAGTGTGTTCGTCCGAATCGTAATTTATTTCAATTTCTAGTTCATAAGAGACGTCACTACGGCTTGTTAAAACTTTTGCCATTCTGATTTTAGTTTGAACGATGTCGTATATCTCGTGCAAATTAGCTTAAATTTATTTGGCAACTTCAATTGCATTAAATGTTCGGGTAGCTTACAAAATTCATGTTTGTCAAAATGTGATATGATATGTAATTAGCTGCTTTTCACTTTCACGAGTTAACATTTACTGCTGTAGTATTTGACTGGAATTTACAACTTTTTCCCTGCACTTAGATAATGTATTAATAACTGCAGCATGATTAAAACTTTTTAACTGACGTATTTTTATTTTATAGTAAAATTATTAATAAACAATTAACAGAATTTTTTGTTTTGAGAGAAAAGATGAAAGTCACTTGATAAATTTATTTCGTTCTGTTCTCCTCAAACCTAAGTCGCGTACTGATTGTATTCAATTATTGTAAAAAATATAGTTTCTACAGACAGCTCACGTTTATTAGTGTTTCTTTCCCCTAAAGTACAAGTACCTTTAATATAACAAATAGCTTTGTACAACAAGTGCTTGTTTTTTAAAGAAAAATAGACACTGGACCCTTTTCACTAAAAAGGGTGGAAAGGAGAAGTTTTATTTGTTTTATATCGGTTATAAAAAAGCTATAAATCGAATGGTGCGTTAATATTAACAACAAATGTCGTTTTCTTTATTAAGCTATCACTTAGATTAACAGTTAGATTGCATCCTTTTTTACAACAATTTGCCATTTGGTAAGGTACATATGTGGAATATGATGAGCATATTTGGACTATGGACATTTCAATTGATATTCAACAAAGTCAAAACAGTTTACATTGTCAAACCTTTATTGTCATTATGAGACAATGGTTGGTATGTAGGTATACATTCTACCTTTTCTGTAGTTTAAATTTACAATAAAATTAAAGTCATTGTTCGATAGTAAAAACGAAAGGAATAAGACACTGGATTTGGATTTTTATTGAAGCCGACAGATGCGAACATGTTTTATTTACACATATCAAATAAAATAAATAGCTTATCCAATATTTCTACCGGTTGACTAATTCATTTTTTGAAAATATTACATCAAGTGACATTCAACAATGTCCTTATTTATTTCGTGTATGTTAATTATTTGTAAATGTTTAATCTTTCAAATAGTTCGCGCAATAAACTATTGGCTTGGAGTATTCATTACACATATATCACATCTGTCGATATTCAAATAGTATCATCAGTCTGATTATCATCTTAAATTCAGTTGGAATTTTATGTTACGCGTTTTTAACACTCAAGCTAGTGTTCAGCAAATTTTTAACAATATCTATCATGATGAATGGTGTGAATATTGATAAATGACAAGCAAAGAATAAATATGATACGAGCAATGAAAATTTGATACAGAAAAAGATGAAGGTAAGTACACGTGCGTGCTAGCTCATCATGAAGCAATAAAAATAAGCTACCATTTTACGACACGCCTGCAATAAAATCCCATAAACGAATTTATCCCTTCCCTTTCGGAACGCATTTTCCTTCCCGAAAAGATGATGGACGGGATGTCTAGCAGAAAAGGTTTTTGTTTACAAATACGGTTGTCATGACTCGCTATCCTTGATGTATCCTTGAAACCGTAAACAATTTTTAAAACGTAATGCTTGTCTTGCCCAAAATACAAACAAAACTAATGATGAACCTAACATAAGTATATAACAAGCTCAAAATGATTTACATGATATTTACACATTTATGATGTTTATAAGTCGTATAATGGAATCAAAAGCTTTTATTAGACAGGTGAGAAAACGGGTTATGTATCAAGTGAACATAAGAATGTGTATCGTGGTTAGCCTTAAGTACTCTTCAAAAAATGTGTCTGCATATTATTGTGTGAAGGTATGGTAGTAATGCATGCAGTGGTGAAATCAAACAGTATTATTGAATGGTAAACTGAAATGTTCGAATTAAACAGGTATTAAGCACCTGTTTATGTACACGAGGAAACCGAACATGGTAATGTTATACTTACGTAAATGAAATGTTGTTGCCTTTAAATAACTTCATTAAATTTCGTAGTACATAAGGTGTACGTAAGATGATAAATAAAATAATGTTCTAAGTTTATTGGCGAGTAGGTCAGTAACAGATGTACTATTTGCTATTGATAGGTGGCAAACTTTTCCAAACGTAATGGAATCACTCAAATGCATTTTTACCTTCGTTTTGTTGGACCAGTGTCTTTTATATTGTGCGACTTATTGCATTGTAGTGGGTGAGCCAAAAATTAAATCGGAGTATTAATATTGGACAACTTTCTTCAAAAGTGAACATTCCGACTTCATAAACGTATCAAAGACAAGTATGGATGTGGTCAAGTAAAAAAAACTCGATTTGCATGTTTTAGATTGTCCCTTGATTCACTCGGGTTCCAAAGAGCCCACAAAAAGTGTAAAAGACATTTAAAAATCAGAAAATTACACCTTTTTTGTAATTATTACTCAACATTATTACTTTGTTTGGGAATTAACAATGGTTTAAATGTGAATAAAAATGTATTTCAATTTTTTATTGACAAAAAATTTAATTGTTTTTTAAAACTTAAATTTAAACACGAACACTTTTTTGTTAATAAATAGCCGAAATTAAAAACAGATTTTGCTAGTAAAAAATCGGAAATGTGTGCAAATTCTCTAACATTAAACGTAAGAACTACTTTTTGTTATTAAAAAAGGCGAAATTAAATACAGATAAAAAAATATTAATTAAATACTAATAACATTTTTTATTCATAAAATTTACAATATTATTTATTAATAGACACGTGGGTGTAGACTGATTTAGGCCTACTCAAAATACATTTAAACATGATAAAGTTATCAATTTTAAAGGATAAGTGCCCCGAAAATCTAGTGTTTTTTGTAGTTTGTGGAAACAAAGTGACACAAATACAGCGAATTAAGTTTGACGACACCTATATATTATAAAATCATAAAATAATGTACGTATTTCCCTGAATAACGTGTCGCTTTAAGTAAAACGAATTACGATGTATTTACACAAACTGGTCTGATCTATCCCCAAATTATTTTGTTTTTATAAGTACACAATATTATTAATTTTATCATAAAGTTATTGTTATTTTTCCAATTTTCTTTGCACCATCCAAATGAGGAATATTGGAAAATAGATACACCAAATTACACTTAAGTTATAGCTGAGTAAACATATGTGTGTTAGCCACATTGGTGGCATTAAGGTTAAAAAGTACAAGGAATTTCCTTGCTACATGGTGCCAAAATTTGCAATGTTCGTTGATCAATAATTATTAAATAAACAAATGTGAAATTATACATCTAACCTCTAAAAGCTATTTAAATCAAAACTCTATTAAAGATAGCTGTAACATATTAAACAACAGTTTATCATCAAATCAGCATTGTTTTGCATAGTGCACAAAGAATTCTATACATATTTATAAATCAGAAAGATTTGGATTTATCTGATAATTTGACATTTAAAAATTACAAGTTATTACTACTATGGCAAATACTCTCAGATAACAGATTGTATCGAGTATAACGTTCTCTGGTAAATGTGTATAATTTTGGGCTGAACGTTCCCTTAAGTTGACGACTAAACTCTAAGGTCGCCATTAAAATATTTGGGAAATTTCCCCAAAACCTTTCTGATTTATAAAGGTTTGTACCCTGAAAAAGTTTCTTAATGTGTAAAACTGCGTCATCCGGGTAATTACATACGGATTTGTGTATGGGCTCACTGATAAGCTTCAAGTAACGAATATTTGGGAAGCAATGCAGTGCTTTGAATGTCAGCGCATCACAATTGACTAGCACAAGAGTTGAAACATTTGGCAACTTTGGTGACGTTTCCCCAATATAGTCCTGAAATTCTTGATTAGCACATTCAAACTTAATTTCGAGACAAGTTAGCTTAGGAGACAATGCTTCAAGGATAACAATATCGTTGTGGCAAAAGTTTGCACCATAATTTATAATTGAAACTGTGTCCAAATTTAAACACTCTAGCTCCATGTTTCGAAAAAGGCATTGTGATATGGTTAGTTTTGCTAAATTTGGTAGAGCAAACCCCATCAAATTCCAAGTATCATTGCATTCTATTCGAAGCTGTTTTATTTGCATAGAGTAGGAATTTATCAAATTTGTCGTAAATATCCTTACAAATTTCATGTCTGGAAAATCGTCAAATTGTACAACTAACGATTCAAGTTTTTCTAATTTTGGGAACGTGTAGTTCAGACAATTTTCGTATGTAGCGTTATCTACATTGTGACTTCCTGGTGATTTTTGGCTTCTTGTTTCGTTTTTGCCAGTACAAGCTATAATAAAACCTACTAAGTTTGGGTGCTGTTCCAAAATTAATTTAACATAACCCATCCACAGATTAATTTTTAAATTTGACAACTCGTTCACGCAATGTTGAATTTTGAGATAAATGATATTATTTCCAGACGTTGCAGAAATCCTTTTTATAATATCTACATCTATTTCTCTTTCAATATTGCTATCATCTAATACAATCGTTGCTTTAAGTGTACTTGGTTGAACATAACTCAGCGACGAGATGCCTGAAAAGCTGGTCGGCCATATGAGTTTTTTAAAAGGATGCCCACCCCACGTTGCAACATGTCCCATCTCACCTGCAAATGCTTTCATTGCAGTTTGCCAACTATTATGAGTAGCCCGGCCACACAATGTGTTGTTTAATTGGAGTTCAGGATACATTGGAATTAGCATCTAAATCAAATAGTTTTATAAAACAAATCCCATCAATTTAGTGGTTCAAAGATAAATTATGAAAACTTTTCCAAAAATTATGTTCACAAACCTGTGTTAAATTACGTCCAGCCAATTGTGACAATATCTTGACTTGTAACTTCAATATTTGAGAATGGAGAAATTGGACATCTTTTGATATTGGTAAAAATTCAAAGGTCTCATCGTCACCGAATTCGTCCTACAAAAAAACAATACAAAACATGAATTTTCATTTGAAAGTCTAGCGCACTCTTTGCAAAGAAATTTAATTGTTTTTGCTAACCTCTTCTGATTTTTCATCAGATGATAGTTTTCCTGAAGTTGCGGTTATTGCGTTCATCAATCGATGTTCGAGCACTCGTATAAAATTTTCCAATGAGCCCATTTCAATAGGTTTTTGATCAACAAGAGGGTTGGGTGAATTTAAAGGCTTTTTTGCTTTTATGTCGTTTCCTGGTTTTGCTGCATCATGAGATTCTACTCCATTTGCTTCTATCGGTGATGAAGTTTCGTTACATTGAACACCTGTTTCAGTAAAAATTACTTGATTGTGTTCGATTGACTGATAATTGTCATCTAGTTGTTCTGGAAAAGATGATTCCTCTACCACCAAAGATCCTTCTACTTTCACAACTATATCACTCTCATCCAATTTTATTTTTTGAATATTTGGATTAACAAAATTCGGAAGTTGTTGGGCATCCTCTGCAGATGACTCATTCTGTAAACTTTCCTGCTTTGGAATTAAGCTACTTTCAGAAATTTCTTCAAGCTTAATATTTGAATTGGGAATTATATCACGTGGTCCAATCACTCCACTTGACGTTAACATTTCCTTTTGTCTTTTTGACTCATCGCTTTGAGTTCTCTCTTCCTCAAGTCTCCTTTTTTGAGTTGCCTCTTGTAGTCGAGTTTGTTTTGCACTGAGGTCTTGAGAACGTTTGGATAACATTTTATATTACGTTCACTTTATTAACCTTAATAACTATAGAGCGCTAGGTCAATTAAATTAGCTTGTCTTTTAACACTTTTTAGCTTTAAAAAAAGATTTTTGTGTGAATTAAAACAAAACCAAAAGTAAAATTTTTGTAAGTTCTGAACTCTACGTAATATGTTTTACTTGATGCTAGTTTTGCACTTGTTTGGACAAAAACTCTTAAAATAAAGTTAGGTTTTGATTAAAATCAAAACTGATATTATTTAATATAACTAGCTTGTTACTATTGCTCCGTACCAACATCTATAAATACGAAAAATTCACTTTAGGATACTTTAATTGTTTAATTTATAATCTTATTTTCAACTTTAAAACTGATTTCTGATTTTGTAACGCAGCAGTCACTTTGCCGTGCTCTCTGTTCCGATCATATCTTATGACTAATAGGTTGGGATTGTCAGACAATTATCTGATCCAAGGTTATTCATTATGGCTTGGTCATTGTAAAAGGCAAATATTAAAGGATCACGTGAGCGAGAATCATTTATCTGTACATTTTTCCCAAGCCTTTTATCCCATAATCACACACAAGTCCGTTATCAGTTACGAGCAAACTTGCTGTTCAAAGTTCTACTTGCATGTAGTAGAATAATCAGTAGAACCCAAGATGTATTTACATAAGCGTTGCAGCCCTTTAGGCCATTTGAGTGAATGAAGGGATGTTGTAAAGTAATAGATGCACACACAAATATAATTCTATATGGATATGTATGCTTGGACATGTTCACTGTGAAACCATTGGACTTTCATAAATTGATCCCACAGTACTGACCGACATACTACACTAATACCTGAATGCTCGCTTTGTTGATTTAACAATGTAGTTTGCATTCCTTGACATGCATGTGCATGCATTAGCATTTTCATGAATATTAAAACAACAAAATTGAATGAGGTTGATGTGAAACAATGTGGTAGGCAAATACTATACCAAGCATCATGCGTTGTTATAATGAGTTATCACACTGATAAATATATTGACAATGAGTCACTTATTCTCTGAGTGTGGAGCAAACATTAAATAAACATTTATTTTTCTGAAAAACTTTTGTAATTTACACAATATTTTGTACGATGTTTATTATCAGTTTTCATTTTAGTATATTTTTACGTGTATTTTTACATTTAAAAATATTTTATTGAAATTTAATCATTTATATTAGTGATATACACAAGCTTTTTGCTCGTTCAAATTGTTGAAATTACAAACTGTTGACAACTGAATGCGTGTAATTAAATTAGTCGAACGTATTTTTGTTTAAATGACTAATACTGGATATGCTATATGCATTTTATTTTAAAACATAAGAATTTTCAAATTTTGAGAATTTTAATAAACACGATTTTCATGAAGGTACATAGCAAATTTTAGACGTGACGCCTAGTCCAAATTAAGATCTAGCTTAGTCTTACAATCAAAATGAAATGTGTTGTGTTAAAAAATATTGGAGTGCGTGCATACAAACAAAAAGTGCATTCATATTGACATTATGACCTATCATACACGTTACGAAGCCCTCTTTGTACTTGTTCCATTTGTGAGCATAAATTTTTCATCGTAAACAGTAATTAATCCAACTTATTGAAAAATCAGCAGCCGACCTTTAGCCCAAAATAATTTTTCGGTAACTAATTTTGCAGCGAGTTCTTTAATTAAATCGAACGAATACAGTAATTAACAAAGTAGACTTACTCGGTCACTTGAAATTATTAAAATAGGGGAACAATTTGTACGAATAAGATGCAAATCGAGTCAGCTGAAGAAAATGTAAGAAGTCGTCTTCAACCTGAGATAAGCATTTTACTTAAAAGACAATCGAATTGTTAAATTGCTTATGTATTACAGAACTAGTTTTTCCAGTTTGTATGTTCCAATGATAAATGTTAAATGTAGAAATACTATTTTTAGCAGAATATTGTATTTTGATGGCAAATTTCCAAATTTTAAATAGGCCTGACGGTAATTTAATAAAAATATATACTAAAAAATAAATCTGCCATACTAAATAAAATATTTTATATCGTATCTGCTTAACAAAAAACATTCAATAATTTAATGAATCCCATAATGTACACAGTCGTCTGGAACTTTATTCATCAATCGAAGATGCTCGTAAATAGGATATGGCAGGTTTTGAAAAGTAAAAGACAATATATTTGACAATGCTGGTAAAGGGTTTTCGCTAATTTCTCTGCTCAATTTGCTCAGGTTCATTTCACCAATAACTTTGATTGGCACTCTCAACCCAACATTCAGAACTCTCAGATTTGGCGTCTTAATTATATAATTGTACAATGAGCGATAAAATTCAACTAGGTCACTATCTGATCTCCCAAAAAAATCGATTATTTCACAATACCAAATTTCCTTTCCAAACTTTTCAAGAAGTTCGTTAGTGTTATT
>JAQFZG010002915.1:0-14982 GCA_034695465.1 Entomobrya nicoleti | reverse complement strand
ATATCTCCGTCTCCATTAAACTGTGTAACATGAGCTCTGCTCGTCTTGCAAGATATTGAACCTGTACAGTACAGTACAGATACTTCATGCGGCTTCCATTCTAAATTGTGTACTGTATACTATGGAATGATTGTTTGATTAAATGCTAGGTTTAGTACAATAATTGTACTACAATTTGTATGTATTTAAATAACTTGGTTGATGAACTATCGTTTGTAAACTGGTATTACATAAGTAAGATTGATCTGTATTTGTCTTTCAGGTTCATGACCTCATGAGTAATATGTGACTGCTTATTTATTATCCATTGGGTCTGATTTCATCGAAAACATGATAGTAAAGTTCAGCAGTATGGTTTGTGCTTTTGTACTTCTCATATTTCTAAATTATGTTATCAATTTAAACTTTAACCGGCATAAAGGTTTATTGTCTTTTGTAGGTGTAATATAATGCTTTTAATGATATATACAGAGATTTAATTCCGAGAACCCCCAAATTATTGCTTGTCTCACGAACACAACTGAATTACAATAAGCGCGCCCTTGACCCCTTATTTCGTAAGGTGAAAGGAATGTTGCAAAGAAGTTGGATTGAAAGTGCAAGTATGGTCATGAGCTCATATTTGCATGTCATTTAGTTGTATATGGAGTGCGCATATCATAACACCGCAGCTATAGCCATAATTTTTTTATGCTTCCGAATACCAGTCAAAAAACCTCACTCAGAAAACAGCAACTTTTCAAATTGGCTTTCTGATTTAAAGGTCAGCATTAAAATTATTACTCAATTCACAATTAATTTAAATTTTAAATATGTTTTGACCAGGTTTAAATATAATTGAATCCAGTTTTTTAATTGTTAGTTGTGTAGCCATTTGTGTGAGCGAGAGCTAAAATGTGACTGATGTGAAAACTACGAAAGTGGAGTCAGTGAGTTATCAGTTAGTGTGAATTTGAACATAAAAAACAAATGTTTCCGCATTGCCAATACTAAGGTTTTTCATGCATTAATTTGTTCTGTAACTAGAATCGCCAATTTACATTGTAATCATGTTCTACACGCGCGCTTGTGAAGTATAACGCTGCATGAAGTATGATGCATGACACCGAAAGGTAAGTTATATCTAGCTTACAATATAGAGCACTTCAAGAAAACAAAAAGCAATACAAGAATACAGTTTTACTTATTAATCAGTCAGTTTAATCATTGCTAGCAGTAAGCCTTAAAATATTTAAAACCAGTACAGATGAATGAGGTATAGAATTTTTAACTTACGATCCACCAAGCTAGCCACCCCCGCAAGGGTGGTTATGGGGACGGAGGGTATTTCTCCGTTCATTTTGCTGTTGTTGTTTCACTTGCTTACATAAACAATGAAACGTAGTTCCCGACGTGTGTCCACACCGTCATTCTTAAGTTATCTGAAATAAAAAAATGTTTTCCATGAATAACATCCTAACAATGTAAATCTTCTTAAAGCTACGTGGCTTGTTTGTGTTATTAACAGGAATAAACCATGAAATTATCAGTGATCATATTCCTAATACTAGACATCGCGTTTAGATGAACTACTTAAACGAGGTTTCCCATAAATAGTTTTTGTATAACCTGCATAATCCTATCATTTGGCATAATTATAATTATAACGACACAATAGACAAATTCATGTATTGAAATCTCAACTATTTAGAACTTCGTGCCTTCTAATTCTCAAAACTCGTACATTTTCATAACCAACATCAATTTTGAACACCTTTTTATCTGTAAACAAGAAATCGCACATAGCGCTCTATTCCGGAAACGTTTGGCTTACAGTTAATAACTGTTTGCATTCTCTACTGTCGAAGTCCTAAATAAATAGTATTAAACTGATCTACAAGAATTTCTTGCAAATATTGTTCAGGAATTATTTTGCAATACATGTAGGTACTCCCGGAATGATAAAAGGAGTGGATGAGCAGGGTAGATACACGGTTTTTGCAAAATGTAGTACGATTTGGTGAACTGTACAAATCAAATATAATCAATGAAAAATGTCCAGTGTACGTGCTTAAACTATTTCCGTATCTGTGAACAAGAATATGACATCTTTTATTTGTGCTTGAATCATTTTTTCATTGCATTGTTTAAACGACCATGTTATCTCGTGGATGTGTCTTATGCCTAAATTTAAAAATTGCCCATGGTAGTCCATTGTTGGGTGTTAAGATCAATTATAATCCTTTACTGTTGCTCGTTTACTTTTATGTTTAATGGTCATGTGCACTGTGATACTGTAAAATCACACCGAACAGACATTTGCACATGCATTTCTACAATTCTAACTCTCAAGTTACCACAATTTACCGAGTGAAGAAAGTTGACTAGAATTTTCATTCAAGTGCTTTGATTGATGCAAAAAGTTGCCCAAATCCTGCAACAATTGGAACCACATGTACTCACAAAATGCACTAGCGTAAACATTTTCTAATGATAACCGCTACTGCTAATGCACTGCTCAACTGTGTATTGCGTGCACTTTTTCTTTTTAAGATCACATGCTCTACATTTATTTATTTAAACGATCTTTTCCATTTTAATTCTCACAAATTGTGCGTCCGTTCCATCAAATTGTCCAATCTTTATACAGGTAATTTAAGAGTTATTTTTTTAAATGTCTAGTTAAATATTTATTTTCTTGCTCTCCATTGTGAAGTATGTATCAAAAAAAATTCCTACCACTGTGTAATATTGTTATTATTATCAGTTGGGATGTAAACTAGCACATCATCATACATTGCTCATATATATTTTTATATAGTTTAATATTAGTATGTGTCCCAATATCGTTATAGTAGTATTTTATTTTTTTGCTGTTGTGCCTATCTATATGTGTTTCTAGCCAGCACCAAAGTTAGTATTGAAGTTTACGCGTTTTATAGAGACCAAATACGAACATGTACAAGTTCTCTCATCTCTTTTCTACAAAAGCTATTCTACAAAAAGCAAGAAGGTACGCACACGTACTTCTCTACTTGTACATGGTAGAAAAAATGAAATAATTTCTTCTTAGTAAAGGATGACAACACAGAAAGCTTCGTTTGCTGTGTGTCCGTCTCTCTGTGAAACAGAAAGAGGTCCCCTTAAAGCTACGCTACTCTTTTCTACGTAATACCTACATATTTTCTCTTTATGCTCTCTGCTCCACTACTTTGTAGACATAAACATAAATGAGATAGAGGAGAACTTCTCGTTTCAGTATATAAATTTCTGTTTTGTGTATTATATGCATTATGTCTACAAGTGAATTGGCTTCGTTCGTTTGTGAGCAACTCACTCTTTCAAGTCAAATCTTTACATTACATGAATGTGTATGTGTACGTTGTAAAGTGGGATAGAAAATTTTCAGGGATGTAGTGTGAGACATGTTTTTGCAACTGCCATACATTCCATATACCCATCCACTTCTCTCTCTCTCTCTCTCTCTCTCTCTCTTCAGTTTTCCTAACGATTGATTCAAGTATGTTCACCCTCTCTTGCTCTGCCTGTTGGTGTAGTTTTGTTGCATTGCATTTTTTAAAGCTACCTATATATTTACTGGTTAGTATATACCGACTGTGCATATTTGCCCGCACCCGTGTAGCAACAGCAAAAAAAAATATTCGAACATTTTGAATTGTCTTGTTATAATTCACAATGACAATTTGCAAGTTTCCTTGAATTGTTTTTTTAAAGACCATGGACGGAAATTTCTTTCTCCAAAATGGACTTGGCAATATACCTATGCATATTTTCGCAACATTTCGCCAATCATTAAATGTATCAGCATTTTTTCAAACGCATAAAAAACACTACAATGCTACGGCAAATATGATAAGCATTGTTGCAAAAAATAATAATGATCTACCCACCACAAAACATCAGTAGAAGATACCTATCTCATCCACAAATGTACATAATGATGTTGATGTTATGTCGATTGTATTACTATAATAGGAAATAACAATGCAGCAGAACTGTGAACTGAACACATACGAAGGATTCTTCTGAATTGACTGAAACGGCTTGATGTATGATTCGTTCGTTTGTTCAAGACACCACAAAACAGCACTTTCATATCATAATTTTATGGTATGATTTTCTACAATGTTTGCTGAACTCTTCTAAGCTCAGCTTCTTACGATTACCTATTTTTATCGCATGCATATTCGCTATTGTACACACGGCAGTACCGCCTAATCATAATAATATACGCAACTAACTAAATACTGTAAACAACTATTTCATTTTTCTCATGTGAGGTTCATATACAGTATTTTAACTGTTACTAGTTACTACTGCTTGCTCTTTTCTACATCACATATATACGCATGGCCTAATAATAATTACATATATTGTACGTATATGTTATTATGTGGCATGTATTCTAATAATGCAGCCATCAACAACCGTTTGTGTACATTATTGAGATCACACAGCAGCACTGCTCACAACAAAAATGCCCTCAGGCGACTTTTATTTTTCACTGATCAGTTCACTTGTCTGCGTGTGGTGGGTATTCCCCTACTTCTCCCTCTCAGTGCATGACACTACAATATAGTATTGGACTAATGTGTCTGTATTTTACTGTTACAATTATTGCTAAAAACAATTTTACATTTATTTTTGTTCATAAATGTGATATAATATTAAAACGATGTGATGTCCTAATGAAATCTCAAAACAAAATGTTTTGATGTCATTTTAATTCCTTTATACTTGAAGTTCTTTCAGCTTAGCGCACATTTTGCATGAGAGAAATCCCTACATAGCAAAATTGACTAGCCATTTTGTAATGCTTTGTAATTTTTTTTCTATTTTAATAGGGAAAGGTTATGATATATACAACAACTGTTGTTATCTCATCCAAAATAATGTATGTAATTAACGAATTCACTAATATTGATGATTTTCACTCACATTAAGGTTGTATATTAACACAGAAAATTGACAATGTATGTTTTCACCAGTTTACACATTACTTTTAAAAGAGACCATTAAAAGTGTCCAGTTAGTTTGGGGCAAAATGGGAAAAGTTCCAATATTAGGTCCAGATATTGGAAACAATTAAAATTTACAAATGAACTTCAGTATACACAAAAAAGAAACATGCGCACAATATATTATATCGTTCACATATTTGCATTTGCAAACTTTAAACTATTTTATGCTTCAATTTGTTTGCTCTACATAATTGCACAAGAGTTGCTAAAAGGTTTATAAAGCTTGTTGCCCATAATTGTTCATTTCAATGATAGTGTAAAACACAAGGAGAAAAGTCAGTTTTTTGATGTGGTATCATAGATCATTTTCTACTATGAAATTTGCTTTCATTCCAAGGTGTCATTGTTGTATTGATCAAATTGTAAATGCTCCATGTATCCTAATTTCACTGACCATGAATTCCACGAAATTCTCAGTATAACAATCACTTCATTTGTATTGCCTGCTGATGTACCATATTATTCGCAATGAATCTTTATGTCTAAAAATATTTTGTCACGTGAAACGGAACGATCACTTAAACGCTGAACCCCCATTGTTAAAAAAGTATGAATAATGCTTGATTTGATCTGAATATATACAAAAAAACTAGTCACCAAAATCAGCAGTTTCCTGCTAAAAACTTGGATTTTTATTGTTATTAAAATTCTTCAATTTCCACGAAATTAACTCCATTGTAGCGAAAGAGTAAAGGCTAAATCGTAACCTAAAACTTGCTGATCTTAAACCAATTTATTTAATATTATAGAATTGTTTGTGGATAATGTCTAGGTTCCTATTATACTAAATATTAGTTCTTAGGCAAACCTGACATTTGACACACATGTCATTATTGTTAAGCCGCGGAGAATAAGAATTTTCACTTGGATAACAATAATGCTAGTGTATACAACTAAAATCTTTGAAAAGAGGCCTTTGACTCGCTTTCACCGCGTTGTTTCACAATTCCTGTGTTAACAAAAACACTTCCAGTGGTCAGGAATTTCAGCATCAAATTATGGTACAGGGTACCATAGGTTGTCCCCTTCGTCTTTGAACAGTAATGAAAATTGGAGTTTTGCGTTCGTTCACATAATAATGTAATGCTGAGCTGTTAGTGGACAGCAACACATTCACAATCCTTTATGCATCATCAGAAGGATATATGAACATACATGGTTTGTGTATTAGTATTGTGTTACAATAATACAAGCTCATCTTTACGTAGAATATTATGCGATGTGTATACATGGATACATCCTTGTAGTACCTTTGTAGGGATTTCAGCAAGTTCATTTCAGTTTATCAGGTTCTTTTAAAGCAAAATGCACAATCGTTTTTTCTGCTTGTCCGTCGGTCTACTTTATTATCCGTACTTACTATATTGCATGCATAAGAGTTTTTTCATATTTAAAGTCCATTTCTTCATATTCTTAATCATTGTCCCATGAATAATATTGGAGGTAGTGCAGTGGCGTGCCAAAGTGCCAATCATGTCATTCGAAAATAAATGATGACTAACAAATGAATAGCTTGATCAGGTCAATATTCAATAAGAGGTCGATTGTCATTTGGGCATTGTGAGACAAAAATCTCAGAATGGTAAAGAAGAAAATCACAGTTGAGCTTTGACAAAATTATTTCAATTCAAAGAAATTAATTTAAGCTCTATATTTTCCGATTCGTGTTTATAGCGTATTAATATAGTTCAGGTCATACTCGAATATAGCATACCCGCTCTTTCGTCAAACAATTTTTTCCTATATAGTATGTCATCGTCATCTCTGTACTTGTGGCTTATTGCTACGTTCTATAAGTATGTATGTAGCTTTTTACTTTACATACAAAAAAAAATATTCTCAATTCCCAACCGTACGTACGTACATATATGTGTATACTTACATTTTATGTATACCTATTCTCAAACTGCACTTGTGAAATATAACGCATTTTATATATGAAAAAGAGAAAGAGAGAATCTCGTCATACATTCAACATTGGAGGACATAATTTTCTACTAGCTTTATATACTGCTTGGGGCTAACAACTTTAAACAGCAGCGTAATGATCATCTCATACAAGTAAAAGAGGAGTAAAGCTTTTTCCTGTTCAAGTAGTATGGGAAAATCCACGGGAGGCTCTGCCTTCTCATAGCACCATGTTTCCATCTTCAGTGGAATCTTGCATTTTGCTCTTTCAAAATACTTGCTTTTCTTCGTTCTTCACCAAGCCAACAACCAGATGCAGGTTCATGCGAATTGTATATATAAAAAATAGATCTAGAAAAAGGTATATTGAAAATTGCAAAGATGCGTGAATGAACAAAAACATTTAAAAAAGATTCTAGTCCCGTTCTCTTTATATACCTTTTTATTCTTTTGGATTAATTTCCTGTTTAAATTATTGTTAGGATGAGATGCAAACACTTCATATCCGTAAGATGTAAAAATGCACATGTGTGTCTTGTCTTTCTTCCTATCAAGCAGCACTCACATCCGCAGCATGTAATTTATGAAGTTGTATGAATTGATGATGCATGTGAGAGAAAAAAGTATGTATTCAAATTGAATGTAGATTTTTCCCTTTTGTTTGTCGAATACTCTTATTAATATCTCCACATGCCTATGCATATCCAACATCACATAATATGCATATCCTCGAGTGTATCCTAAATAGATGTTGGTGGTGATGATGAAGCTAGCTGGTAGACAAGACATCTCCAAGACTTTCAGCTGTTCGGTATCTCGAAAACAAACATTTCTGTCTACCTCGTGTTCAGCTGATGTATGAAACTGTCATTAAAAGTCAGGTGTACTTGACCTTGCTCATGGCATAAAGTAAAGACAATATACTTTTTTTTTGTCATGTGATTAAGCCATTACATCTACCTGAGTGTCAAACATTGTAGCTTTAATCATGTAATCATCTTATATATATGAGGTAATATCTCGTGTCAACGTAACTTATTAAATATCTGTTAGCGTCAGCATAAAAGAGTCATTTCGTAATTATTTGTAATTTAGGACGACTGAGTTTTCAGTAATAAAATTTGTGGGAAAAATATTAGCATGTACCATGGATTCAACATAACATGACATAAGTGAAAGTGCAAGCTTATTATTGTCAGATTACATATGGTTTAAGTATACCTACATGTCATAAATTCATAATGCAGTGTTCTTTAATACTATACAAAAAAAAATCATTCATTCTTTTAAATACATTAAAAAATTGCATTTATGTCATGGTTCATGAAACCACTCATGGATGCTTTTGGTTTTGTAAATAGTGTAAGCATACAAAATTTATATATAATTAAAAGGTTGGGAGTTTTTTCTTTATGACTACATGATTCACAATTCACATGTGTACATTTGTGAGTCCAGCATCACAGTGCTATATGTTCTGATTTCTGATTCACATAATACTTACATGCGCATGCTTATACTGTCGTGTAGTTGATGGATAGTCAGAAATTAATGATCAGTTGGATTTTGACTGTACTGGATGCTCAAGCATTGTAACGTGTTTCCTCTTAACTGCATTTACATAAACAATTTGGTCAGTATCAAAAGGATTGACTTTTGTATTTAGAACAATTTGATTAAGTTGTCTTTTGTGAATAATAAGCGAATGATATTGCTTCTGGATTGATAAATTTTTAAACTTTTATTTTTAACCAGCATTACGTGACATTTCACTTGGCATTATTACCATCGGACATTCTTGCATCATGGCTGGAATCATGAGAAGAGTCTACGTTGTCGGAGTTGGAATGACCAAAGTACGTATACTTTCACTTGACTTGAATTAAAAATACGGGCAAAACTTTCTCTTTACATTTACTCGTTTTTACTAGTTTTCCAAGCCGGGAACTTCCGCTGATTATCCGGAAATGGCACAAGAAGCAGTTAATAAAGCATTGACTGATGCAAAAATGTCATATCAACAAGTTGAACAGGCTTGTGTTGGATATGTTTATGGTAAAAATAAACTACTTGATTTTAAATTTCATGATTAAAATTTGGCATACAATTTCTCAACTTTTAAAGTTTCAGTTAGCTTAATCCTCGTCAAGTAACATAATTCTAAATATTAAAGTTACACGTTTCCCCTAAACACTTAAACTGTACATGCATTTGAAAAATATATTTTTCGCTAATATTTTGCGTAAAAAATCAAATAATTAAGATTAATTTCTCGTCAAATTTACACACAAACGCAAGTGATACATGTATACTATTCGATATCCTTGTCAAGTGGAATTGTAAACTGACAGTCCAGCATTTAAACCTGAGACACCGACCTAGATTTTAACAAAAAAAAGTATTAATTAGGAACATGATTTGCAATTGCAAGTTAACTTTTCTCACATATGTACATTCATCCTAGCTTATGGAATAATTCATTCTCATATAAATTTCTACCATGCAGGTGATTCCACATGCGGACAAAAAGCTTTATACGGTGTCGGCTTAACTGGAATTCCAATCTTCAATGTGAACAACAACTGTGCCACAGGTGCATCAGCCCTGTTTCTGGCGAAACAACTTGTTTCAGGCAATCAAGCAAACTGTGTTCTCGCTTTAGGGTTTGAGAAAATGGAAAAGGGGTCCTTAGGGTCTGCTTTTCCTGAACGGACCAACCCCTTAGAGAGCCATGTGGAGGCCATGATTAACATATCTGGATTTGCTCAAGCTCCAGTTGCGGCTCAATTTTTTGGTAATGCGGGTGCGGAGCACATGAAAAAATATGGAACAAAATTAGAGCACTTTGCCAAAGTAGCGTTGAAAAATCATACACATGGCTTAAACAACCCGTAAGTTGAAAATTGAATTAATTCATTATCATTTCTTGCATACTTGCACATTTATCGTCAGCTACTAAATTTTCTGTAAAAATTTCAATTGCAGGAGTTCACAATTTCAAGTAAAGAGAACTTTGGAGGAAATTCTCGCTTCTCCAAAAGTGCATCATCCCTTAACAAAACTTCAGTGCTGCCCCACTTCTGATGGTGCTGCCGCAGCGATCATTGTCTCTGAAGACTTTGTTTTAAAACATAATCTACAAGGTACCGCTGTTGAAATAATGGGTATGGAAATGGCTACCGACTTCCCAAGTACCTTTAAGGATGAAAGTGCAATGAAACTCATTGGATATGACATGACAAAAGTAGCTACGCAAAAATTGTTACAAAAAGCTGGAAGAGCTATCGACGACGTCAATATTGTTGAACTTCACGACTGCTTCTCGGCAAATGAGCTTGTTACCTATGAAGCATTGGGTTTGTGTGGGGAAGGTCAAGCAGGAGCTTTCATTGATCAGGGTAATAACACGTACGGGGGAAAGTACGTGGTTAATCCATCTGGAGGATTGATTTCAAAAGGGCATCCACTTGGTGCAACAGGTATGCAAAATCCCTATTCTCATTTTTCTATAACGCCATAAAACATCATTTTTTGTTTGAAATTTTATACACGCATTTTTTTAAATTGTTTGTTCAATTTAAAATCGATGGGAAGTCTGTGACTTTTTCCAAAACTGCGAATACTTTGTTAAAAGTTTAAATTTTGAAATCATTCAGTTAATTAGTTTGATCCAAGCTGTACATTTTACGTGTCCATTCATATTGACAAGTTGTGTCCTTTCTAAATGTTATCGCGAAGGACTTGACACTGGATCTGGATTGTCAATTTGTGTAGTGCTGAAGCAGCAAATAATAGACACTCATACAAACCCTGTAGTTTTTTTTGCTACATAATCATGACAACAACAGTTGATATACTAAACGTGCAAAAAACCATAAGATAATCTCATACTAACGATGATAAATGTCGTATGACTCACATCATTCATATATTTATACTTGCATTTATGTTTACCTAATTTTCGTGTAAGCAATGATTTCACTTAATTTTTGGTGACAAGTTTTTTTTAACTTCTTCTCTGACTGCACATACAAATATATTATATTTATGTACATATTTAGGTTTTATTGATCTGATGTTTTGAGAGCAAAGTTCATGTTTCTTCTCAAGTTGAAAGTGAAGCTTTACATTTACATCAGACATTCACGAATTACACTTGTTGTTGTAATTGGAACAAAAATTTAATTGACTTATTAACTTATCTGAGAATTCAGTTGGGATGGCCATAGTTCAAAATTGTTTTTGAAGATATATTTTTTAAACTGATAAACATATTGATAAGCTATCCTAAATGTAGTTATCGTTATCAATGATCGTCCACTCCCACAAGTTCCACAACTCATGGGTGGAATTATCTTGTTAGCATTATTCAATATTTACAACAATGATTAAACTATATTATAATACAATTTGAGTTAAGATTCTATTATACTCGTTCAGTTTTAAGCCTAGAATTATTAACTGTTTGTTTGTTATCATTGATGAGTAGAGCAGGAAAGAAAAAAATATTTTAATAATTTAAGTTTAGTTTAGTTGATAAATAGTTTCTCCTTTAAAAATGTACGTAAGAAATTTTGTTGAGGCTGCATAAAATATAATCAATCGTCAATTGTACCTTGTCATATACTCTTTGCTCATTGGCTAGTACATCAAAGTAACTATATTTTATATATTATTCATTATCAATATTATCATTTTCCAAGGCAATTAAACTGCGTTGCTTGCTTGCTCTGTGCTAATGTTAATATCTTGAACTGATTTGATAACGTACACAAGGACCTAGTATAATGTATGTAGTGAGGATATGCCTGTTTGTGTGCGTGTTTAATTTCTGTAATAATTCCGTTGTTTTTGTCCAATTACATATTACATCAGACATCGTCATGTGTCATGATAGATATGATGGGAACATGATCTCAATCCTTCACATAGCGTGATCTACTTTTTCTCTCATTTTATTTTTGCCATTCAACCCCAACGGTATAAATTCTCAGCACATGCATAACAATAATGCTGCCATATTTCAATATTTTTTTGGTATAAAACTTAGTTTTTTTTGTTTCGTTAAAGGGCTTGCACAGTGCACTGAACTCTGTCTTCAACTCCGTGGTCAAGCAGGACCCCGACAAGTATCTGGTGCAAAACTTGCTCTCCAACATAATTTGGGACTAGGCGGTGCTGTAGTGGTAGCATTGTATCAACTTGGTTTTCCATCAGCAAGTAGCGGAGATAACAAGTAAGAATCATTTTAACCCGATAAATATATATTGCATTTAGTTTAGTGGTAGTTTAGTTAGTTAAGATCCTAAATCCAATAGAATTAACAAAGACATAGTCCCGTCGCCCCGTCGATGACGAAAATATTATAAAAACATTTATATTAATAGAAATTAGGGGCATTGTGCGATGGCCAGAAATTTTAAAATGTTTAGTTTTGACAGAAAGGAGCAGATGATATATATAGTTGCTTTCCGGAAGTTGAAAATTTAGGCAGGGCAGTGGCATCAGAGTTAGTGTCTCAGTGTTGGAAACTTTAGTATTCATCATTTTTACAAATTGATTGGTGAAAGATAATTTTTAAGCTGGTGTGCGGTATTATATTTCGATTGTTTTGTTGGATCTAGTATTTTTAATTAATGTTGCCCAAATTCCTTTGCATTTGCTTCAGGAAAGAGATAGCTTTGAAAATTGAAATTTACGCTAATCAGGTTATCGTGAAATCGGTGTAAATTGTTGAGGTAGTAAAGATACTTCTAGGTTTATATCTTGTATTACTATATTGTAATTTTGTGTAAATATGTGGGTTTAAATTTTAAAATTCTTGAGTCTTTTTAAAACTGCGATATATGTAATTGTCTTTAAAATGTTTTGTTTTCAAATATTTTTAGTAGCCAAAACATGACTATCGGAGGAGGTGATAATTACAAATGCGCACCAGCATTTGCTATGCTCCAAGCTCGTCTTGAGGAAGATGGTGCCAATTTAGTGAAAAAAATTAATGGAGTGTATTGTTTCAAAGTAAGGATAATAAAGTAACCATAAGATTTTTAATGCAGGGAAGTATTGTTATTTATTTAACATGTAATGCTTCATAACTTTAGGTTACTGGAAGTGATGGGCAGGAGGCTCACTGGATTGTTGACGTAAAAAATGGAAACGGGAAGGTCGAATTTTCAGGAAAAGGCGAGTCTTAACGCTTAATATTTGTACATAAATATGTTACATAACATAAACTCATCATCGCCGACTTTTTATTACAACTATTAAATTTTCATTTGATATTTGTTTACAGGGAACGCTGATGTTACATTACAAACATCAGATCAAGATTTAATGGACTTGATGGCTGGTACCCTTAATGCTCAGAAAGCTTTCTTCCAAGGGAAATTGAAAATAAAGGGAAACATGGCTCTTGCTATGAAATTAAGAGAATTTCAGTCCGAAATCAAGAAAGCACTTGATGCCAAATTGTAATCAAAGCTGCATTTCTTTGAATATTTTTCATAGCTGTCATTTTCAGTTAATGTGTGCCCAAACCACCTTGTCTCGTACAATTTTAATATTGTGTTTTATATATGATTGTAGTCAAGTTTCTTTAAGTTGTATTTTCAAAGTTTAGCTGCAAAATTATAATTGTAAGCCAATACATACGCATTTCTTGTCCGATATCTTAAAACTTGGATTTTAAGGCTTTATTGTGATATACATCTGAGTTTCTATTTCTAGTCTAGATTTACTGTTAAGTAAACTCCCAACTTTCCAATTATCGGCTGTTTATCTTTTAATGATGCTTGTTTTCATATTTTTGCAGAGGGCCTATACAAATCTTATTATATTGTGATACATTGATCAAATAAAGTAAATAGTGGGAGAAACACATAACCTTCCGTATTATTTTTTGCTTCATGCCTACCATTCCATATAATAGTTTAATTTTGGACATATGTATATACAGACTACAATAATAGTTAGAGAAGTAATTTCTAAAGGTTCCAAATCATTTTAGATGTAGTTTGCAACATTGCAACATCTCTTGTTGATCGAAATTGACGATTCAATTTTGCAGAAACTTTTTATAAATGTATATCGTCTATCGTCTTCAGTGTAAAAGTGTAAGAGTATAAGTAGAAGAGTGTAAAATATGGTACGTAGGTGAGCAAAATGTAATTTGATTTACTAGTTTACTGCGAGTACTGATTGATAGTGTATAATCATGTTTTATTAAGCTGGTTACACATGTTCAGGTCATCAGTTCTATTAGAACTCGTTTCTTTTTAAAATTGAGATTTGCAAAAGGAAATATTTGCTTTCTCTACACTTTTTTATGCACAGATGCCAATAAGAGACTAGTGTAGGCACGAAATTGTTTTTTCATTCCATTGCAGGCGGTTCGGTAAACAATTAAATAAGTATATTGAACTGTATAAATCTGATGAAGAAATGAACATTTGCATAATTTCGACAAACGACACCAATAAAGCTTGAAGCTATACTATGACCGTTACAATATACTTCTCATAAGCTAGCTGACAAAGTGAGTGAAATGACTACAACTAAAATATAGTTATGCGGACTTTCTTTCTTTCTTCTTAAAATCCAAATGTGACAATATGGATACTTCACTTCTCCATTAAAATGACAGATACATAATACACTCTTCAAAAGTAGTGAAATCGATCCGGAACCAAAAGCATGACAAAACAAGCTATTCACATTTTAGCAAATAATTTATTCATTCAATGATACATGACTATATACTCGCTCCTGACTGACTGCTGACTTGACTGTTAGGCTAGCAGTGGTAGAGTAATATTGACAGGCAGGGCATGGCATGATTTGCTGTGATGCATTTATACATATACCACACTACACATCAACATTAGATATTATTATTTGGAAACGAGGTCGGACTCTGACCCAAGTCGGAAGAAAGTGCCTCCTTTTCGTTTGTTTGGAACTTGAACGAAGTAAAAATGAACCATATGCAAACTTTTTACGTAATCACAATAATAAAAAATACACTTACTTCTCGGACGGATTCATACTTCCAACT
>JAQFZG010002914.1:0-14989 GCA_034695465.1 Entomobrya nicoleti | reverse complement strand
GAAGTCCTATAAACTTGTTTATTTCTGGGTACATAATAGGCTCTCCAACGAGACTCAAGGCACAATGTTTCGCACGAAGGCCCTCATCCAAACGATGTTTCATAACACCTGGCACTCCTTTGAACTCATTAATCATTTTATAATGATTTGTCAGCATACCAGCAACAATTTCCTCTGGGTTTTCCATCTGCCACTTCCACTCAGTTCCAACAGGATTTGAATGATGTCTCCAGCAAAATACACACTTATTAGCGCAAGCCAAACTGGGAGTGGCTTCCATACAGCGATGACTTTCAATTCCGTAAAATGTATGCTTGTAACAACCCCCTCGACCCCTGAGCATTGATTTAGTCCAACGACAAAGCTTTACTCCAGAATGAGTGCCAATTATTTTGTATCCCTGCTTAGTTAGGGCTTGACGGAGTTCCGGAGTTACCATTTCTTTTAAGATACCATTCATCCTTTCAGCCTTTTCTTGTGCTACCTTCTTTCTCGCTGCTTTAACCACTGTCCCGATATCCTCCAAATCCAGTACACCGTTCGTCAGCGAACCGTTGACAGGCTTTTGACTCAAAGGTTTACGGTGACGAAGTTCAGAGGTTTTAGCCTCTGTTGACTCTTCTTCTTCAACTTCATCTTCTGATGACGACTCAATTAATTCTTCTTGTTGTTCTTCAATCGTACTTCTAGCTGATGTAGGCAACTGTTCATCACTCAGCATCGCTCGGATAACCTTGCGCTTCCACATGTTAAAGTCAGCCGTAAGGCTTCCAAACTCACTATTTAATGGATTTTCGTCACCTTTTGTAACTGGTATAACTGGAAGGCCCCCAAGTCGTTTTAAATTATCATCCAGTGTTATCGCAGCTTTATTAAAATTACTACCATAAACGGAATTGCCCAGGCCAAAAACAAAATAGTGAACATTTTTTAGAAAATCTTTCGAAACTCGGAAGTCACTTGCGTAGTCGTCTACATTTTTAGCAAACCATTGAACACTCTCTGGTGCCTTCCCTTCTTCGTAAGTAGAAAGTAAGAAAATAGCTACTGGCACTTTTTCCCCGGGTGCGCCGGAAGCAGCCAGTTTGCTGAAATCAGATAAGGCATCAGCGTCAACAGTCTGTAAAGAGTGAATGGTCACTTCTTCACAGTTAATGTCTTCTTTAAGTTTTTCCAGGTCCTTGAAGACAACTTCTGCAAATCCCTAAAATGTTCCAAGATCACACATTAATTAGATTAAACTCGTCGTAAATATTATTTTGAAGTTGTTAAATGTAATAAATCTTGACAGTTTATTAGTAAACTCACCTTAGCTGTCCCAGTCTGACTTCCATAAAATACTTTAATCACTTTCTTTGGCCCTTGCATCAGCCGATGACTAGCAGGAACAAGACCATCCTCCTCAGTATCCTCAGCCGATCCCGACGTCAACTGACGCCAAGCAATAAAGATACTGGACAACGCAATAAACGCAAATGACTCCACAAGAGCGTATCCATAAGAAAACAGTGTTTCAGTCACATACCACACGTTTTTAATCAAGCCTGCTACAAGATTCCCCATTTCGATAAAATAAATCAACTACAATTTGCTAACAAAAACTGAAACACTACAAAACATAATTTTAACTATATCACTATTTTAAACGCTGTCAGTCCACCAAAAACCAATGAAACTTAGCGAGCGAGTCCTCTTTTTCGTTTCCAACCAATTTCTAACTTCGTTCAAAGCCAGCACCTTGAAAATCAAAATAAGTTAATTATTGATAACAAGATTCATTTCTCGTAAATGGTAAAACATGCTTAACTTAATTTTAATTAGCGTTATCTTACCGATGCCTCAACGAAATGATTTTAAATCCGATATCAAAGCATTGATAAATGTAAACAGTAAAAGCACATGTTCATTTGTCCATGTCCATATAGCTATATAAAGCTATCCATCTATCCATCATGCTACCCATTTTTTCAATATATTGTCAGCTTTCAAGATATTTTCGTGCATTTAAATCATTTATTTTGGGGTAAAAAAAGAAAATGGATGAATACTTTGTATTGGAAAATTGAAATGCCGTGAACAAAGGAGCAAAAGTGTAATTGAGTTCCGCTGGGATGCTTCGGGGTAGCTGCTAATGTTCCAAGATGCCTGAGAAAATGCAAATTGCAAAGTATTTTTATTTTTTAGCTTCCAGGTTTTCCACGTTCAGCTGTTTTATAATTTAGTTGTTTTAGTTGTCACTCATTTTTGACATCTGAAAACGTTTTGATGAGATGAGAAATCTTAGTTGTTAAATAAATTATCAGTTTTAAGTAAACTTGATTGAAGTATTGCATTGTTTTGTAGTATTGAAGAAGTTGGCCTCATTAAAAAGGTAATTCATTTAATTTGCATAGGGCAATGGTTTTAGTATTGTTTGAGGTTTTTTGTTAATAAATCAAAAGGAACGTAATCAGCACTATCAGCAGGCGGAAGAATGGAAGGTTATGGTGATTGGAAAGGGAACATGGAAGGGCCAGGCGAACATAATCATGGTTATTTCGGTGAGGTAGATGCCACTGGTCATTTAAGGAAAAGGTCATTCTCGCAAGCATTTGTTCCTGCTACTCAACAAGCGCAAGGGCCCCCATGTTCACATAATGGATCTGGGGCTGGACGAGGATTGCTGCCCACTCCCAGATGGCCTTATACTGGAACAGGTGGATATGGAGGGCAGGAAAGGCCTGGAAATAGGAATGAAATGGGTAGAACTTACACGGGAAGTATGGGCTACAGCAATGGGCAAATGTTTCATCCAGATCCCACCCAAAATCAGTACATTAGCAGAATGCTCCAAGCACCACCGCTGCGGGGAAATGGAGGTTCAAAGGGGTCTCAAGGTATTCATGGAGCCGTGCCATTAGTTAGGATGCCTCCACCAGCTGGGTCGTCAATGGATTATGATTATACTAACGGTAGAAATTAGTTTAGAATTAAACCTATAATTCATAATTTAATGTTTGGAGGTTGGATGCATAATATGCATGCATGCTTACATAATATGTATGATGACGTTTACAATATCTGATTTGATTTGTAACAAGTAGTGCCAGTTGCAGTTATGCCTCCCTGGCATAAACAGCAAGAGCAACATCAAGCCAATTTCAGGGCTGACTGCGATAGTAATGCATTTCCACTTTATGGACATAACTATAACCAGATGTCTTCATTGGATTCCATCAACAACAACAATGAAGCTAACACAGCAATTCACATTGCCCAAGAAGCGAATGCAACAATGAATTATGCCAATATTTTTGCGAAATCTTCAAGTAATGTTGTCAACCATCCACCTTCTCATTCAGTGGTTTATCCAACGTCGCAGGAGCTTCCTCCACCCGTGATACCATTAGAAATTCCACCACCGATTTCAGGCTCATCTTCTATGTTGCCCTCACCGTCTTCCCGACCTTATGTTGGATTTGCAATGTCCTTACCTTCAGATAAGCAAAGTTTGGCTGAAGAGCAGTCTTCATCCAAGAGACAAGAAGCGGAAAAACCGAAACGGGTGGAAGTAAAAAAATCGACACCTGCTGCTTCGGCTGTTTTGGTAAGTGTCTCAACTTCTCCTTTTTTAAATGCTTTTGAGGTTTAGTTATTTGATATTTTTTATTTATTCTGAAAGATTGGAAAACGTCCAGGTGGAAGGCATTTACCAACGGGTGTCATCAAACGGCCAGATCCTGTTCCTGCAGTTGGGAATGGACCAATTGATGCTAAAAATAGCAAAGATGGTCCTGGTAGTCCTAAAGGAGCTTGGTCAAGGTATATGGCAGAGGTGGAACGATACCGGAGCCAGTCGTGTTCAGATGAAACTCCAAATCGTCCTCTTGTCAAATGATTTATGTATATTAAAATGTGTTAAATGTGATTTTTATAATATATCGTGCTTTATCGAAACGTATCAAGAAAAATTTATCATCTTGTTTGTGTAGAATATCAATCATGAAATTGCTTTGTTAGAGTTATAGCTAAAATGGGATACTTAAGTACAATACAATTATTTTTCTTTGAGCTGTGAATATATATTTTGTGCTAGTGTGAATTAGAAAATTTAGCCATTACATAAACTAGGAAGAATTTACACTGTAATGTAATAAATTTTATATGATGATTAAAAAAAAAAAGCTCTTGTGGATGGCTATATTATGTTGTGTTGTATGTAATATTGAAACTTTCATAAAGTTATTGAAAAGTTTTTTTTTGTCAGTTTTTGTTTGCTCTCGTCGAGATCTTTATTCCTGCTTCCTTTAAAAATTGATAATGTGTTAATCTTGCCAGTGTCATGATTTGACGGATTCATAAAAAATCAAGTGTGAAACTTAAAGTTTAAGACCAATGCAGTAAAAATACAAGGTGATGCGTAGGTGCATGTAAAGTAAAGGTTTTTTATCTGTGGTTATTTGTGGATGATTTTTAACGAACGCAAGCAGTAACAAAGTCAATGATGAAAGTCACATTTGAGCTATGGGGTATTATGCAACATAGACGAAGCTATCCGTCTGCCTCTCTCCCACAAAACATATTGAAGAAGTTGGGTTCATGTTGGCCACACTTTTTACGAGAGTTGTCATTGTCAGTTAACTAAAGTTGAGCAAGGATCTAACACCACATAAACGAATGATGTTCTTTTGTTTGCAATGAGCTATTAACAGATGTGCCAAATGTATTGTTTGCTACTTAGCAGATCGTTATCATATTTGTTTTTAAACTCACCTTCCTCCAAGCCTATTCCTCTAGCTGTAACATCAAGTATAACCATTACTTTTGTGTATGGTTACTTATATGCCAATGATATACATTCATTCATTAGTCATATAAGTAATATTTATAAAGTTATACAAATCAGTAATAGATAACTTTATGATTTTTGTTTTTATTGAATTCTCGTTAAAAATTGTTGTGGTTTACAGTTCACAAGAACAAGAAGCACTTTACCTACTACCTACTAGAGAGACGCATTGTAATACATACAAATTATGAATTAAGTTAAACTACTCATTCACAATTATGTAATTATCATTTTATTTACCTGGTAAAATGGGGTGAATTGATATCAGTGGAGAACTACGGCTTGACACCGTTGACCGTTGATGATACCTTACTACATTTGCCACTGTGACTGGTGGTTTTGTTTAGGGAACTACCATTTGATAGAGATGAGGTTGATGAGGATGATGAGGATGAGCTTCCAATGTGATGTCCTTCTCCATCGGTGACAACTGAATCATCGGGTGTGACTAGAGTGTTTCCTCCTGGTGAAGCTTCTGTGGGGAATGATGGGGAGGTAGTTGCTGCTGAATGTACTCCAGGAGCAATGTGACCGAAAATCGGGTGATGGTGATGATGAGGATTATGTGGTTGATGATGTGTTGCAGTGTAAAATGGTGATAAATGCTAAGAGCGAAAAGATGTATGGTGTTTTTTTAAATTGAATTTTGATTATGATTGATTTTAATTAGTTGTTTTAAAAACCTACCGCAGCAGCAAAGGCTGCAGACTGGAATGATGAGTAAAAATGTGCAGGATTCAGGTGCCCTTGTCTCTGTGCCAGTTTAAATCGAGCTGTCATCTGCTTTTTCCATTTGGTTCGACGATTTTGAAACCACGTTTTTATTTGTACTTCGGTTAGATTCAGAGCTTTCGAAAGTTCTAATCGTTTGCTGACGCTTAAATACTTGTCGATTTTAAACTCGGTCTCTAATCTCTCCAGTTGTTTGGCACTGTATGCTTGGCGAGGTTTACGGTCCACGCCTGGTTTTCTTGCGCGTCTTCCGGTGGGTTTGGGAGCTGGCGATTGAAATATTGAAAATGAAAGTATAGTAGTATAGTACACTGTCTTAAAATAGGCTCATTCATTACATCATTAAAAAAGTTAAAGCATTAATTGTTAGTTTGCACTCATGCAATTCTTGGGGCATTGTGAGACCTTTTAAATTGAATGCATTTTTGATGTGTTATGTTATAGTTATGTATGTCGAATAAGTAACCGTCTATAACAAAATAATTTGTGAAATGCAACTTCGCCTAAATTACCCAAATGAATGAATTGATTTTTTTAATGGCAGTGTTCACAGTTGCTTGAGTTGATGTTATAGTTAGTTGCATTTTGTTTGTCAACTTAATTGTCTGTCTGAAGACATGTGAATGAAAAAACCACATCAATCCGTTTTACTTCATTCAAATCGAAAGATTTTATTAACATTAACTCAAATAATATTGAAAAACTGTGAATGATACAGGTAACTGTACTGAATGAACTGTGAATGAATTGATCAGCAGGTCAGCATGTCGTGAATGTTTTATTTTCTGGATAAAATTGCATTCCAGTCCCTTTCAGTAACCATTATAAAAGGACGACATTGAAATAATATTGGATTCATTTATATGACATGGCTATCATCATTCAAGCATAAAATGCTTCTCTTCCCAGCGATAGATACATGGAAATCACAAGAAAAAAGGGTGGATCACAAAGTGAGAGTCAATTTAGCAGGACCGTGAGAATTTCAACAAATTTGATTTAATGATTAGCAGAATCATGAATGTATGTATTTAAGTTAACCCACTTAAATGTGAGATATCTAAATATGCCTTGATAAATGACATAACGAAATAAAAAAAGAGTCTGTCAAGTTTGTTTTAAGAGAATGAAATTTGGTTTAATGACGTGTGTGTGTGTGGCTGTTTTTTGGAATCGTGTGTTAAGCTTACTCACTCACATTAACTTTGCGCCTAGGTGTTAACTTATTTCTTAGGACTGCCTTCGATATGAATATTATGGACAAACGTTTGCATTCATTCAATAGTCAAGAAAACAAATATTTGTCTAGTTTTAAAGATCCAATGATCCAACCTCAACAGACTTTCTGACTGCGACTAAATGTACATTTTGATTTATGATTAAGCGACTGACACATTTTATTTAACGGCCTACCTTGAAGACCAAGCAAGCCAGGTGGTTTGGAATGATGTGCAAAATGTGCATGATGATGATGAGCATGTGGGTGATGTGACCACGGGCCTCCTGCAGGACCTCCAATGAACGGAAAAGATGACGCAGCCGCAGCAGCTGCCAACAATGAAGCATTGTTGTTGTGGGCTGATAAGCTGTTGTATTCGATGAGACCTGCAAATACATAATATATCAGATAATTAAACTCTACTGAATTTCTGTATTTGGGTGAGAATAATATCCATAAAAAATGCATTCAAAGTGTGTATATGTATATAACTTCTATATTACCTGGAGGTGGATAAATTTGTGAGGTTGCCGTAATCATTCCTGGCGAATACAATGGAAACGGCTTAAATAATGGCATACTTGAAGAATGGCTTGAATGTGAGAACTTATCACGCTCGGTATTTTCCTCTTCATCCCCTCCAAAAACATCCTCATCATCCTCTTCCGGATCAATCATCTCATCATCATAGTCGTCTTCCTCATCCCCACAATCTCTTCCACTTTCATTGTCAATTGACAGTATATCTACATTCACTGGATCTTCATCCTCCTCATCCCCCGTCTCCTGTTCCACCACTTCACTTTTTCTTTCATTGCACTTCACTCCCACATTTCGACTATTTATTCTCACTCCACCAACAACAATTTTTGTCTCACTTTTCCCCTTCTTTGACTTTAAGATTGAGTCAATAGAGAAACTCGCCATTTTAATTGAATATTAAACTAGCACTTCACTAATTTACACAGCAGTTTTACTACAACAACCTTCTGGGGCATTATGAGATGCCTTTCCTGTTATCGCACTCGCTGAAAACCAAATGTGAGAAATGAACGAACATGATCTCCTCTTTTTGTTGTGTATATTTTAGTGAGTGAGTTTGGTCACACATCCACAAATCTTTCACTCAGTAAGCACCACTTAAAAGCAATTTCATATATATTTTATTGTCACGTAACGTACTACTCATCTCAACTTACTTGAGCAAATAAAATGGACAAGAGGAGAATAGACAGACAAACACCTCAGAAGGATGATAATGGCATCATCATAATCACAGGTGCTAACAAATTGAGAAAGCAAAAGTGGCATGGCATAATAATAAAAATAATATTCTGTTTGTGTGGTTATGTAAAAGTGTAAAATGGTTTGTAATTTTGTTTGAATACATTTTTAAAGGTAAAAATCATACAAGAATGTTGATATATTCATGCATGTGATTTTGTATGAAAAAAAGGGCATATAAACAGCATGATCTTCAGTTTCGTTTAAAAGGGGGGAGAAAAGTGATTGGCTGTTGGTAATGGGCAAAGGTGTTGCTTAACATGAGCCCAGCTAACCAGCAACTTAGGCAAAAGAAAAAGGCCTTTTTGCTGATCTGCTACTACTGCTCTTTCGCATTCTTTTGTGTATAACCAAGCTGTTTAACGTTTGCCCATGGAATGTAATCTCTCATCACATAAAAAAGAGTTTTCATCTTTCTTATTCTTCTTTAAAAATGGTTAAAATGCATCTTCCTTCGTAGAGATGTTCAAAAAAAAGAGAGATGGGAAAGTTTTGCTTGGGTGCAATATGTTTCTCTAAAACTAAATGAAAATCTCTCTTTGGGAGATAAACAGAAAAAAAGATTTCTTTGTTGGGTAAAGTGTAACCTGTCAAAGGGAACTCGGCAGGAAATAAATGATCCTTTTTGTGAACAATGAAATGAAAGAGTAGAGTAGTGAGTAGAGCATCAAACTATCATCATCTCCTTTTCACAGAAACTTCCTCCTCCTTTTTACAGGTAAACAGACCATTAGCACCGAAAAAATTTACTCACACAACTTTACAAAATACATTCATCCATGCATGCACATACAAGCTGATACAAGAGCAAGAGAGGATCACGGGGAGAACACGCAACTGCATCATCATCTTTTTTGGTAGATAAACTAGATAAAATGGTTTATAGAGTGTAAAAAAGTTCTAAAAACGATTGTGGTAGTTAGAAGTTTGAACATAAAAGAGAAAATGTTATTATCATAATATATTTACAGTGTGTGTAAATCTTTGACTGTGATGGTGGTGGAGGTGGTGGTGGTGGGGAAAAGAGCTAAATGGAGTGTTTTGGGTGGCACCCCATATGGATAGTTTCCTTCCGTGATTTCGTTTTTGGGAGCTGAAAGTGAGAGAAAAAGGAAAGTGTCAGATTTCTCGGATGTTAATGATGATGCTGTGCAGAGCGAGAGAGAGAAGAAGAGAAAGGAAGGGAGAAGAGTGTTAAAGAGAAAAGATGATGTGTTTTTCTCGCTTACCTGGCGTGATACTTATTATTGGAGAGTAAGGACCACAAGGGAAGTGCTGAGTGTGGCAAACATGTTTTTGGTTTTTTAAATAGTAAAATTACAAAAAAATATGCAATATTTCTAGGACTTAAAAATCATTTCGATATAGTTGCATCTTAATATTCTTTTCGTTTGATCATATTTCACCATTTTTTTGTGTTTGACATTGACATGAATCTATTAAGGTTTTAAAAATTTCTTTGAAAAAATATGGATTCTTCTTGTGACTTGCAACTTTCTCAAAAAACATCCAATTGATTTTTGGAACTATAAACAAATATAATTTTGTCAATTAGAATCACAATACACAAATGTATGTGATAAAATTTAAACTTCGTATTGAATTGAAAATATTATTATTTTTAAATCTTGCAAGTGATGTGGTAAATTGCACTAAATATATGTAACATGAATCATTTCACATTTGAAATATTTATATGCTCTCGCAGCCCAAGCTTCAGCCTCCACTCAACATGTAAAGCATATCCCTTGTAAGTCACTTGTGGGAAAACAACAGCCGTGGTACACCTTTCCTCCTTGATGGACTCACTCTACTCCTCGTCATTTTCACCCAGGTAGATTTTCATTTATTGCTGCCCTATTGTACTCTAATATTGCACATAAGACCAGTCATTATCTCTGCTTTTACCCTGTTATTGCCCTTTTGCGTGATTACTTTTCCTTTTCTCTCTCAACCCATCATCTTTCCTGAAAAACTGTGCAGGCTGCTCGTTTACTCAACCACTGAGACTACTTCGTTTAAAAGTATGAAATAAATGATCACCACCTTGGTTAAGTTTTTCTTCCATAATGGTATATAAGTGCTTAATTATGAAGCATTCATGGACCAGCAGTGGAAATAATTGAATGGAGGAAGGAAGGAGTGAGTATAGGAGCCTTAATGCTATCTCCTTTTCCTCCTTTTACTTTGCGATTTGTTCCGTGCTGCTGTGAACATAATAGAATCTGTCAAGATGAATGGGGAAAATAGGGAACGAGTTATGATGAATATATCACACAAGCAATAAATTTATTTTCACTTACGCATAATCCATAATCCCTGTACACACATCATAGCGTGAAGTGAAGCATTTTTACTGGAACAAAATAGAACTGCAAAATATTCCATTAAGGTCCATTTTCCAAGTAGAAAGGTGAAAAATACTTTGTACGAATTAACCTAATAAATGTTCAGCTCAGGTGGCGATTTTCCCACGCCTGCCAATAATGTCCCCAGAAATGAGATTTGTAAAAAGAAAACTTTGGTATGGTAGTAAAACGGTCGTTTAAAGACCAAAGCATAATATATTATTTACTTTTATTGAAGCCAAAATGAGGTTTACAACAAACGGCAAGTACAGATTTAAAAGTTTTATTATATTCTTTGGAGGCTAAACTTAGATTAGTTACATTAATTAAATTTAATAACTATTTTTTTCACATTACATCACACCAATCGTTAAAGCAGATCTAAACGTGCCTCTACTCACAGCAACAATGAATCTTCCACCAGTTTCCGACTTTACCTTAAAATTTAAACTTAAATTTTTGATAAACAATTTTCTACAAGATTTTCTAAATCTATTCATTAACATTCTACCTTTTATTCGCGAACAAATCTCACCATCATTTTTCCAACTCTCCAAAATTCTGATTGACTCCCTATGAAAGTGACCTGATATTGTTAAAAATATTAGCCATGCTGCCCCTGTAACGAACAAGTAACTTATAAAAATTATCCGAACTAAAGCTTCCATTTCAGTCCAATTACGAATCATTGTGTAATTAGCACACACCAAACCAGGTATTAATATGAATAAAAATGGGATTAAAGCTGTTCCAATATATTTGCAAAATAACATGACAGTCACCTCCAGAGCTCGGTATTGTAATGAAAAAATGTCAAAATTAGCTCGCAAGTTGTATGAGGTTTTGTAGGATGATCTTCCCAATCGAAATTCCTTTGCATAAGTAAAACAGAGGTAGAGAAGGGTAAGCACTTGGTACATTAAATTAGTTGCGCCAACCAACAATGACGACTGTGCGTATGAGCAAAACATGCCATTTAAAAGGTAAAGTAAAGCTTTCCCCCAACGAGAAACTGAATATTTTTCTGGGTTCAAATAGCCAAGAAGCGAATATGGATAAATTGAAAATGTAGGATACATAAATGAAAGAAGGGTTATGTTCACTGATGACGCACAGCAGCTAAAGATCATCAAACTGGCGAAACGCTCAAATAATTTTTGCTTTCCTGTGGCAATTGCCATCAACCAGCTTTTCTTGCTTGAAAATTTTTCTATAAAATTTATGAAAAACTTGGTTTGTCCATTCAGCCAAGCGCAGTATTCGTCAGGAGTGGAATAAAATGGAAAACAAATTATTATGTAGGACAAATATCCCGTCAAAAGAATGAAAAGGAGAAGCTCATCACTCCAAAGTGCCGGGGTGGAGGAGAGTGAAGAAGGTGCTGCTGTAAGACCTGAACGAGTTACCGGAGAAATTGTCAATTTAATGACTAGATGAAAGAAATAGAAGAGTACCAGGAGAGTAATGCAGGTCAAGCTATAATAGTATTTGCGCTTGGATTGGGGTGTGGTGTAAAACTGAGTTTTGGAAGTACACCAGAGAAATGGGGTTCCTCCAGTGACTTGAGTTAGTGTGGACAAAGAAGAGAGTAGCTTTAAATGTCGATTAGTGTACATTTTTGAAATAGTTTTGTTTATTTGGAAACCACAGTAAAGAAACGAGAGACTCTGTTTGAAAGATAGTTTAACGTGTCGTCCGTTATGCGGCATTTTTGCAGATGTTTAATACAGACAGCCATATCTTGTATAGTCCGTAGTCCATCATGCCAAGACGGATAATGTCTAGTTGTAGTTTATTTTGCAATGTATGCCGTTTAAACATGCAACGTCAGCTATAAGCTTTCTTGTTTTTCCACATCAAAATTATGTGATTGACTGACAGTTAATTGCATATATTTCACAATATTTTTTATCAGTTAGACTTATCTTTTTGACTAAATTCATGCTATTTTTCTTATAGCTATTCATGCTATTATAGCTTAGCACAGTCACAAATATTGTTTTGCTGAATAGTCTTCCGTATTTATCTACAAAATCTTTGGGAAAGTTTTACAGAAAAATTTATACTTATTTTAAATGATGAACTTTTATATTCTGAAAGACCTACTAATAACTTTAATTGGATAAATCAATTATAACTCTTCGACGAATTCAAAGAGGCATGTCGTCAAAATATACAATATTGGGGGTATAGCACGTGCGTTGAGGATGAAAGGGGCTGGGTATTTGTAGACCATAACCATAGCAACGTATTGTACACAGAATAATAGTTCATTATATTTTTCAGATTTTGTTTACTGTAGGAGGCACAAGTCAAATCGACGTTTTTGGTTCCCTTAGCTGTTGATCTGAAGGAACTCCTTTCATTTGTTCCCTTTCCCTACGATGGTTCTCTGGCAACGGCAACGATACCTTGGGGGCTTCCATGGAAAGGAGGTTTCAAATGTTATGACATTAGGAACGTGACATTTTTGGGGAGCATTTAGAAATGAACGTACCCTTTCATCACAAGAATGCGGCAATAGCATTATTCATTGCCATAATAATTTCCAAAATTGGAAAATGTGTTCAACATTTTTTCCGAAGATCTCCTTCAGATCAACAGCTAAGGGAACCAAAAACGTCGATTTGACTAGTGCTTCCTACAGTACAACCAGGTAATTTAAAAAAATAACTAACTGTTGTATTGTAATTTAGTGATTGGCACTTCAAATACATATTACCAATCATGTCAATCATTTAAAATGCATATCAACCCGTATGAACTAAATATGTCCTTGTGCTGAATACCTATCGGTTGTCAACTTAATTTTAGCTTTTTTTGCAAACAAGTCAAAAAAACAATAATTTTGTACTTTTCAAATATTCTAGCTATTAGTCAGAATCAAAACCTAATTACTGCTCATGGTAAATTCAAATCACATTGGCAATAATTTAAAATTGATTTTCATCTAGTTCAGTTTTCTAATCAAGTATGTATAAGGAAGGTTAATGATCTTATAATTGCTGCTCCTAAATTATATAACAGAACCAGTTTGTGCAAAAAGCAAAGTTTAATAGAAGCCACATCTTTTGCGAGTCATAAATCTACATTAAATATACTGACTTCATTTAATTAGATCTTCCAATTACCATTGTCATAAACTAAGAAAATGCAATCTTCGTAATTGGTATATGTTCTTTCTGGGGGTGTTGGATGAATAATACCAGTTTCTCGGTGGTATCGGCAGATCCTGCTTATGGTGTGCTAAATACCAACAAGAAAGATATACCTAAAATTTCTAATGCTTGTCCGAGTAAAAGCTTTGTTTTCAGCATGGTAGTCACAGAATCAGTCACAGTAATTAAAACAACTAAAAAATGAAAATACCTACATTGAGGAATATGGTTAATAACCTTTTCCTTAAAAATGTACTGTCTTTAACAAAACCTTTAAAAAATCTAAAATCTTCACTCAGGTAAAAACAAAATAACGCTAAAAAGAACCGAGATCCCACCACCACACAAAAAAAAACTTCACAAAGGAAATTCATAGTTTGACGTCAAGACATACATACATAAATTTGAATAAATTACGTACCCTTTGTGATGCAGGATTTTGCATCTCCCAATTTTTCGTTATTTTTCAAATGGCGGTTAAAAGCTGTTGCGATACCGTTGTACTTTTTTCTTCATATGATAAAACTTACATGGGAGAAAATATGACGAACCGTATCCCTTATCCCTTCGACAAAGCTTTCAATTGATTCAATTTTGAGCAGTGATTACGCATTCAAAGCCACATGAGTGTCACCAATTAAATTAATTGAAACACCATCATCTCATTTTCAAATAAACGCCTTATGATGGTGTTATCATTTAATTGAGCATAAAGAATTGACGAGAAATAATGAATTTATATTTTCAGTCAATTTTATTGAAGATGAAAAATAGTAAAAGGTTGAATCAACCTTCTTACATTAAAATTACTGCATCAATTTTTAATGAGCAATTAAAACTACATTCTGGTAGCCAATTGCACGGACATTGTGCGTTAAAGTTTTCATTGACCGTCAGCTTCCCTTTCGAGAAAAGTTCCTCTGCAGGTCCTGTGCAAAGTCAAGTCAGTGTCCCCTTCTGTCCCTCCGTTTCTCGTTTATGAAAAGGTATGTACATGTGAACATACCTACGCAAAGAGAAAAGGATTAGGAATGAGTGAATGGGTTTATAAGTGAATACCTTTTCTACTGCACAGGCCCTTTCAAATGGGAAGGGGAAAAAAGGACGAGGACAAATAAATGCATACATATTTATTAACGCAACCACTTGATTCAAGTGCTTGCATACTGACTTGATTGTTAATCTTATGTTACTACTTGAATCAAGTATAGTAACTGACTTGACGAAAAGTCTTGCAATATTCACATTTTCATAAAATATCAAGATTTTTTTTTTCTTTTTAACCATCTAAAGTAATTATAAATGATCTTTAATCAATTAAAGTTAAGTACTCTTGCTTCTAGAAGCTTCTAGAAGCAAGGGTACTTAATTTCTATAATATTTTTAATACAGCCGCACAAGAGACTTGTATGCGGCTGTA
>JAQFZG010002913.1:0-14992 GCA_034695465.1 Entomobrya nicoleti | reverse complement strand
ACTATGGCAGGAGTGAAGGCGCTTCTTACTGGACCATTTGCGGAAACCATTGAAAGGCTCTATTTGAACAATCTTAAACTTAAAGATGTCTCTGAGGAACAATTGATGGAAGTGGTGTCATGCTTCCGGTGTTCAAATATGCTGTAATTATGGAAATGTGTGCAGGAGTGCCTTACATACAACGAATTTAATTGTAATCCATAATTAATTGATTGCTATAATTTGCTGGTTTTAATGTTTATGTTATAAATTAATTGGGTGTATGTCATTGTGAGTGTCCAGAGTAGTTAGAACTACCTTCAGTAATTTTCTTGAGATAATTTTCTCGTTGTTTTAAAATGTTGGATATCAGTACTCCACAAAGCACAAAGTTGATGGGACCGAAAAATGGAAAAGCAAAAATAAGTTCTGGACAATTTAATGTCATTTTCAAAAAAAAAATGCTATGAAATTTGTCTTGTATTTGAATCAATTGAATTAATTGTAACTATTATTGAATGTACTTAGTTATTTCAACCAGTTGTTTGAATAGATGAAGATTAAATGATTCTTACTGAATACTGTACTCTTCCGGTTATGTCCTAATTTTATTTGCTCAAACTGGCTATTGTGAAAAAAAATTATCAAAAGTTCATTCCCAAGCCTCATGTCCATTAATATTGTTTGTTTATGGCTTTTTATTGCTGGTTTTTATGCTGTGAATGATTGGATAAAATGGTTAGGCGTATAGTGCTTTTAATTAACTCAAAAAATTCATTTTTTCAGTCCTAGCTTGCAAATTGCAATACACACACATGATTTACCAGTAAATTGTAATGTGCATATCACGAAATAAAAAATAGCTGTACTCGTAAATGCAAAATATTTCATACTCTGTGTTTCCAATCAAATGCTTACATCAATTAAAAGAGAAGAAGGCTAAGGATTTTAAATGAATAGATATATTTATTTTTAAATACAATTAAAATTACAAGCACTTTTCCAGATACAGCTAAAATATTCAATTCACTACCCAAACAAGAGACCCTTAGTTTAAAATACAAAATACATGGGTGAAATGAGTGGTTATCATTCTTTAATTACAATTTCAAAACATTAAAAACGAAAGTATTACAAAATAACACAATTAATTTTTTACACTTCCGTAGCAATTTTTTATAATTTTTAAATGCTCAACTGAAAACACTCACTTTTTCTTCTGAATCCACCTAATTTGTGTGACAGACTCAATAGCATTTCTCGCAGCAATCCTGAAAATGATGGAATTCTTGGCTGTTTAAAAAATTGGAAGAAAATTTTTAAATGAAAATTCCCCTGTTAAACTGATGAACTGGAAAAAAGGCATATGGTTCAAATTAGATAATGAATGACATGGCCTACAGTGACAAAGTCAGAAGACCTAGCAGCATTTTCACATTTAATTGCAAGAAAAACGACAAAATCCAAAATGGGATACTGACAGGGGGGGACATCCCAAGTGATAATGGCTCCAGCGCCATCCTGGCTCTTGGAGATCTTGACATTGATCGGCGCCAGTGGTGCTCCTGGTGTTAAGGTTTTCATCGTAGTCACCTGAGACCATGGACCAACTCCCATGCTGTTCACAGCTGCCACCCGGAACGCATACATCTTAGATGGCTTCAGAACCATTTGCTTCTCGAACATGTCTGGGTTCACTTGGACGAAACCTTCCTCCTTTGCCAAGTTCAAAAACGCGTTGTCCTTTACGCCTCCTTTGACTTCTACCTTGGTTGCCTCTGCGAACGCAACGTCTGCCCATTTAGCTTCACTTTCTGTGCGGAAAAAAATATGCGGAATCACGCAACTTCTTTTTTTTTTCTGCACCACGACACAAGACAGACCGAGCAAGATTAAACGAGACACAAATGCGACTGTAATATTTTCAACGTATTACATTTCACACAAACGCAAAGAACAGAAAGCTTCCAGAAAAATTGACGACATGACGACAAGCTCAGTCTCGCAAAAATGGAGCTAAATTCGAATTACACTCTGATTTCACAAATAGTACAAACACAAAAAGCAAATAAATAACTTCCTTCTCGCAACAAAAGGCAAGTTTTGCTTCTTTTTTTTTTATCCAGAGAAACGTTTGAGTTTAACTTGACAAAAAAAAAGTTATCTGCTCTGTGTATTTATGCCAGTATCTGCCTGATGGGTAGTTTTTGAAATAATTGTTCAACTTAACTATTTCTCAGTTTTGTTTGCACTGCACTTGATATAAGAACTGGTGTTTTTGAAGTCATTTGCGGAGAAGGAAGACATTCCTTTTGCATTTTGGAGGTGTTGACGTTGGCGTTGGAGTTTGGGAAATATTATCACTGGTTTGTATCTTGGCTATCATCATGGCTCACCTTTTGAGCATTCCAGAAAATGTGGTAAGATGGATTGAAGATTTAAAGTCAATTAAGGTGTCGTTTTTAATTTGAAAATTGAACGTGTTTATAACGGATCCTTAATTTATTAATTTTTAGTTGATTCAACTCCTCTTCCCATGTCTGGATCACAACGATCTTCTCAGACTAAGACGAGTCTCCAAGCAGACCAAGGCTTTGGCGGATGCTTATCTTTGGACCCCTCTGTCAGGTCACCAGGGAAAGTGGGAGCTGAAATTTGATTCCAGTAAAAAAGATAAGACACTAGAAGCGTTTCTACAAATGGATGTACCTCCACCTTCCCGTCTCCACATCGCCAACAGAGCTGAAAAGAAGCCTTCACAGCAAAGGTCATTTTTCCAAGATAAGCACTTGGAAGAATTCATGAGGCGATACGCCAACTACGTGACCAATTTGAGAGTGGACAAGCTGTTCTTTCCGTTCACCTCCGCAAAGATAATTGGCTTTTATGAAAGATTGGTAAATTTGGAGGAGCTGAGCTGCAGCGAAATGGTAACTATTGCACGGGCTCAGTTTGAGAAGAAGGCGAGAAGGGCAGAAGGGAGCTTCTTAATAAAACCAACTTGGTCGAAAAAACTCAAAATCGTCAAGGTCTCCTCTGCGGACTGCTTGGACTCAATGTATAATTTCATCAATGGACTGTCCAATAATTTGGAGGAGCTGCTGCACCCTTTTCATTCTCGAAATTGGATAGATGAGGATTGGGAGGGTGAGGGATTTCCGCCAGCAAACATTGCTCCTGCCCGACAACTTATTGAACGCCGCGGTGGGATGAAGGACCAGAGCAAACTTGTATACGACTGGAGGTACCTGTTTGGGGCTGAGCCTTTGGAGCTGCTTCGAATTTTCGCTAGCTGCCGTGACAATGGCGTCGTCATCAAAAGGCTATTCCCCGATCATCTAGACTGTCTGCTTTGGGACGAGAACGGGAGAATGGACAGAGATGAGGTTGTGGATCCGTTGACTGGGGAATGGACGCCCAACTTTCGAATGAATGTCCAGAGAAATCAGTTTGTTGGGAATGCCATGCATTCTCTGTTTGGTGTGACTGATAACGTCTTTCTAATGGACTTACCAGCTCTAGAGGAAATCAGTGTTTTTAATTCGAGATTCAATGAGTTCCGGGTTCGTCCAAGGAGCGGATATGAACTTCCTCAGTGGCCTAATTTAAAGAAATTGGATGTCCAGTTGGAGCAGTGTGCTGAGTCAGACCTTCGTTTCCTTTGTGGGCATGTGGAGCGACCCAAGTTGGAGGAGTTGAGTTTAAGCTATCGAAGATTTTGGAACAGAGATGTGTGGAAGGTGCCATTTCCAAGGAATTTGGGAAACTGTTGTGGGAATGTGAAAAAGTTGAGCGTTAATTGCCCTTGGGGAAACCCTTTCTTTTGGGGGCTGTGGGAAGGACTTCCATTGTTGGAGGATGTGACCTTGTACAAGTGCTGGAAGCTGACAAACAAGGGGTTCGTTGGCAACGGAGTTCCTGCAAGCAGACCAGCTATCCTCACGTTGACAAGTAAGATGTTTTTTTTAACTGTGTAAACATGGTATGTTTTATAGCTAGTTAATCATGTATTTTTTTTTGTATCCGCAGGGCTGAAGCATCTTAGCATCGACAATCTTGAAACAATGCCGAAAATTACGGATGCAGTTTTTAGGAATGTATTTCGTCATTTGCAGGTCACTAGTTTCAAGTTATCTTCTGAGGATGCCATAAAAAAGGTGAGATTTTGCAAGATTTGTTTTTATAATAACTTGCGCTTATGCCATCAGAGATGGGTACAATTTTGCAGTGATTTTTTTTAAATGTTACAGATAACCGTGGCAGGAATTAAGGAACTTCTCACTGGACTATTTGCGGAATCCATTGAAAAACTTAATTTGGACAAGCTGAAACTGGAAAATGTCTCGAAGGAAGAGTTGAAGGAAGTGGTTTCATGCTTCCGGTGCTCCAAACTGATGTAATTATGGAAATGTGAGCAGTGGTCAACTTACAGACAACGAATTGAATTGTGATCCTGACTTGATTGATTGCTACTACATACTACATATGTGTGCTATGAATTAAATGTTTATATCAAATTAGATGTTCAGAGTAGGTAGAATTGACTTTAGTAATTTTCCTGATATAATTAACCATTGTATTAAAATGTAGGGTAGTACTGATAGTAGTAGTCTAGAAATCATAGTTGATATGATCGAGAAGTGTAAAAATTGTATTATGTCGTATAGTTCAAGGGAATTCAAATGTTACTTTTGAAAATGTAATGTAATTTTTCTTTCATTTAACTGAGTTGCAATTTCTATCAAAATGTAATTATTTCAACCAGTTATTTCAAGAGATGTCGATTAAATGATTCTTACTGAATATTGTATTCTGCTTGTGTCCTAATATTATTTGCTCAAATAAGGCTATTGTGGAAAAAATTAATTAAAAGTTCATTGCCAAGCCTCATGCCCATTAATATTGTTTGTTTATGTTTAAAATGGCTATTTATTGGTGATTTTTAAGGTGTGGATGATTGGATAAAATGGTTAGAGGTATAATGCTTTTAATTTTGACGTGTCTCAGATTTTTCAATTTCTGATCTTTAAACTGTTGGATTTTTTAAACAAAATGAAAATAATGCTCAAACCTGGAAAAAAAACCTTTACGACAACGAGCTTATAATTAACTTTCACTAGATCCATTCGTTAATTAGTTGCAATTACATCAAAAACTATGTTATTATTTTTTTCCAGCACAATTTTCCAATCTGCAGGAAACATTTTATTTACCCGTTAATTGTAATGTGCATATCACAAAATACAAAATAGCTAAGCTCATGAACGCATAATATTTCACTCTTTCTTCCCAATCAATAGCTTAAATCAATTATAAAAAAGAAGCATATGGGTTTTAAATGAATAACAATTTTAAAAATATTAATCAATTCCAAGCACTCATTGAAATACAGGTAAAATATTTAATTTAATACCCCCAATCAATTGGCCATCTGAGAGTCACTCAATTTGTTTTTTCACCGACGAGACACGAGACTGCGACTGCACTGTGTACTTATCTTTTCACAAACACAAAAAAAACTAAGTTTCCAGAAAAGTCGACAACACGACGACACACGCAACGCAGCCTGGCAAAAAGGGAGCTAAATTCAAATTAAACTGTAATTTCACAAAGCAAAGTCAGTACACAAAATATTGTTTTTTGGCTCTGAGCACTGAAAGGTGATTGATCTGTTTGTGTCGTTTTTTCGTCTAGAAAAACGTTTTCGATTGCACTAAAAAAAGTTTTTTAGAATCTGGAATTCAGAGTGAGTGTATTTTGTGTAAACAGCTGTGTGCGGCCTGATAATTAAATTAAACTTATTAAAAACTTGAGTAAGGATTATAAATTTGAAAGTATTCTGTCGGATCTAACGTTAATTAATTAAATTTAATTGGGTTGTTTTCAAGCAGTTATCTAATTTGCTTTTGCTTGTTTTTTTATTTCAGCTTAATTCACATAGGTGAAGGTAGTGGTCGGCGGAATAGTCATGGAGGAATCGGGAGCAAGGTCATCATCATCTTCGGTGATTTCGGCTGCCATCGTTAGCAAATTGAAGAAGAGTGAAATTTTTAGGTCTAATCCGCAGCGGGAAGGATGTCTAACAATGTATAACTATATTGAAGAAGCTATTGAGGAGATTCAATGTAAGTTTTTTATGATTGGTTGTATCTTGTATTTGTCAACAAGAAAAACTACAACAAGTAAGTAGTTGTGAGTGTATTTTAATTTTTGCCCATTCAGTTAATATAATTGTGTTTTTTTCAGGTGCTGGCCTTTCATCTCTGGCTGAAGACGTCGGTACTGCTGAAGAACAATCGGCAACCCTCTCTCCGCTTGTCTTCCAATTTGAAAACCCTGGAGATGAGTGCGTAATCATGGGAATGATGAGAAACGGGAAACCGGAAGTAGTGAAAAACGAAGAAGGATCCGAAAGCACTCCAGCTTTCGCAGGATTCATTGAAGGCAAAGGCCTAGTTTACGGAACCAATTCAAAAGGGTACCGTGGACCCAGGGAAGTTTGGAGGTGTATTGACTTTTGGAAGCCTTGCCTCCCAAAACAATCAAACCAATCGATTGACCTTGGAGAAGTTGGGATCTTTAATTTACCCCGGCAATTTTTCATTGGGTTTCTGCTCCGCAAGTTGAAAATAACTGCGGAAGCACAATCAAATGGAATTGGTTTGTGCCAAGTGGCAATCCTCGCAGTTCCCATGCAAATTAAAAGTGCTCAACGCCTTCGTCTGAAGGAGGCTGCATTATTCGCGGGATTTCAAGATGTGTATGTAATCTCCTCAGAAGGTCTTGCTGCTTATTATTGGTTCAGTGAGAAGAAAACGGAAATGGAGCAGAATAACTTTTCCAAGGATTTTGTCATTGTTGACTTGTTCGGCCACGCTGTTGTGTACAAAAAATCATTTGCGTTTGACAGTGATGGGGAGAAAGTTCTTGTGGTGAGGGCAATCATTTTGCTGGATCTTTCAAGGGCTAAAGATGAAGATGGCTTCTGTGAGTTGATCCAGAGAAAACTGAAAATTGATCAAATGGAAACTGTGATTCCAGTTTTAAGTGAAAAGAGGGATTTTTCAAGTGCGTTCTACCTTGGAAGCAAGTACCAAGATAAAGTTGGAATGGTGGAGGATGATGAATCTGATAAATTCAAGTATTTTGTGGCAAAGGGAGCTGCTCTGCTGAGCGAAACTCCTGAAACCATTGGACGTCATGTACAAAACATGAGTGGTACTACAGTTAGGATTGAACCTGGAGAAAATGTTGCTCTACCTTTTAGAATGCTACCAAAAAAGTGCACCAGAGGTTCTTGGAATATTGAACATGACAGGGCCAAATATAGAATTGTACAAATTGGGATTGGGGGACGGTCAGATAGAGAAGTGATTGGATATTTGGCAATTAATGGGCTCAAACACGGTACAGAGTTGCAAATAAGGTATGAGGTGAGTTGGGAAGGGATTTGGAAGGTGGTTGGAGTCTCTTCTAGAAATCCATCTGACGATAATGAGGATCGTGAGGGCTTTAATGAGGCAGTGAAATGGGAATGGCTCATTGACAATGAAGCCGGTTTTGGCAAGTTTGGCTGTAGTTCGTACGAAGAATGTAAGTTGCTGTTGATGAAGGTAGCTCGGTCGCCAATTCAGGCTAATGTGGCGTCAATTGGGCTGACTGAAGATGCTTCCTCCGATGAATCGTCAAATGCCCTAGACGGAGCTGCAGTTACATCTGTGTCCAGTGGCGCTACCAGCAGTGGTCATCAAAGTGGAGTTGAACAGAAAAAGAAACGGCCAAAAAGATTGAGGGCTATTCGGGCGAATGATATGGTTGGGAAGAAGACTGGCTTGAAGAAGATCAAGTTGGAAAGTGGCCGGGCGGTGGAAACTGAACAAGATTGGATAGACGACTTTGGAGAAGGTGAAAACTTTAGTGAGCCCGAGGAAACTCAGATTGAAATGGAGGAGAATTTTGTGCCTCGGAAGAGTAAGCTGCGCAAAAAGATGCGTATTTTCACTCAAAAGAGTTGAATGGGTAATTGATAAACTGGGAAGCCGATCGTAAAACAAATCCTTGAATTAATTGGCTATATTGTAAAATTACAGTGAATCTAATCAATTTCATTTCGACTGTGACTTGGCTTTCAGTTTCTCACTTCCTTTCTTTTGTTTTGTTAATTGTACAATTTTCGATGGTTTGTAGTTATGTATGTCTATTTGGTTAATATTTCGTTTATTGTACTGAATTAAATGTTGAAATAAATCATTTCACAAAATATCAGATAGTCCGGAAGTTTTTCTATGATTTTTAATTAAGTTATCCTCACAAGATTACATCCAGTCTAAATGTTCATCAAATGTTTTGGAAAAATTGAATGAGTCTCACATTGCCCCAATTTTTTGACATATGAACAAAGGCAGCTTTGTTTTTTGGTTTCAGTTGGCATTTTTCATACATAATTGATTTCCGCCGAGAAAAGTTATTGAATGCAAATGTCTCAGTATTTCATAGTTCTTAAGCTTTAAAAATAATTTCAGGTAATTTTAATGACTTACTTGTTGATTAAGAAAATTACGGGAAATATTATTTGTGGCCTTTCGCAGGCACGTTACTATAGCTTTATTTTCATTTGTCCAAAAATTAAAATTGCAATAAGCTCATCGGTAATTTACACTTTACTCGCTGCCTCGGTAAATCGTTTCGGTATAAATTTTGTCAGCATTGTTCGATTATTTTTAGTCCTTTTTTCTCAAGCTGAAGGTGAGGGCCCGCATTCACGTGCGTGGGTTCCGGGGTATATTGTTACATGTCGACTCTGTTATATAACGACCTGAACCTTTTTTATTTTGACGCGATAAGTTGACAGCACAACAATGGGATTAGTACAACAGTAGACCTTTTTTGTACTTGGTGCAGTTGCCGACTCAACCACTTCATCCATGCATTATGTTGTTATAATAACAATCTATAATTTCTTTTTAAGTCGTGTCTAAATTGTCCCACTCATATTATTACGTATATCCTTTGTCCTAGATAGCTCATAGATAGCTTGTGTGATTCCAGTTAAGAAGTTTTGTTTAAATATATTATATTGTATATTTGTGGCGAGTAAGTGATGGTGGTTTACTATTTATAGCCAAATTTATATAGGCGGAGATAAAGAAGCTGGCGTGAAAGATACAAGTCTGTACTCATTCCCATTTGCCACGGGAAACCCTGCTCAATTTTTGCTTAATCCTTAATCTCATCCAATGTTCATTGCAGGCATCCTGGCTGTTTTTATACGGGAAATTGTTGGTGATGGTGTTTTGCTATCATGTATTAAATCGCCGCTTCTACAATTGGTTGTAGAGATTGATGAATTTAGCTTACTTAAAACAAATCTACTAGAAGAAGCATACGATATGGAAGCATACCCTCTGTAGCATTAAGTTTTTTACAAACAGCTCAGTAAACGCCTTGGTCGGCTATTAGTACAAATACTAGTTTGCTCATTGCTTAGCATATATATTTATCCACATAAAGCCATATTTTATGCTATGTTAACTGAGAATACAAAAGATTTTGTGTGTATCGTAAGGCTCGGGAGATTTTAGTCGTTGTAAAGCCATGCCTTGTATTTAAAATACATGTGTGTATATCCTATGTGTGTATTTTGTTTAGCGTGGCTAAAAATGAACAAAGTACACTTGCACACGTTGGTAAGTCTGCATATGCCCCAATTTTACAGCGAAGTTCGAACTGTGTATTGGCAAGGGATATTTTATGTGCAGTTGGTTTTTGTTGTGGTCTGTATTTATCTACCAAGTCACATCTAGCAACCTACTGTTACATATTCCGTATTTAATAAACCCGTTTTTGGATTTCTTTGGTTCTAGAAATTCACAACTGAAATTACAATAGTGTAATATTATACAGTGCGTAGAACAAAATGAGTATCATCAACGCCTCTCAGAGCATGAAGGAGGCCGGATGATCAACCTCCTTCCTTATGAATTGAACCGGGTAAATATCCGGGTAAATGAAAGTGAGTCAAATTAAATTCATATTTAATAATTATTTATGTAGTGTTCTTCATTCTATCCGAATTTATTTTTGATTTAAAATTAAATTGGTGGGGGACAGGAGGTTTGTTGGCGGGGATTTTTTTTCTATTATTGTAGCTAGAATGTAAGTTAAAGTGGGGAATTCATTTAAAATTATTTTTTATTAGGGTTTATTTTTTATGGGGTTGCTCAACAGTGGCATCAAACCACCATCGATTTAAATACTAAAGAGACACAGAATCAAAGATAGAAACCACAAGTGTTCCAATAATGGACAATGTTTTGGCGATTGCGTGTACAGAAATGCTGGACTGGAGTGCCCAGATTCCTGTACTCGTCCAAATTGCACAAACAAACCTTTCAATGGTCCAGTTCGAGAATGAATAACGGTAAATCCCACTCCTAGAGATGGAGTTGGATTTGGCACCGTTGCAAATCGTGGGATAAAAGCTGGTGAGATTATGAATTGGCATATCAAGGCTCATCATACAAAGAAGGGTTATGCCTGCCGTGAAATTTTGGAGGGGAAAACTTATATTCGTTGCTTGGAATCTTTCCGAACCTTGGAAGCTAGGAAGCAGCATTTTAGGGGAAAGCATCCAACTGCTTTCCACAGGGCAAAAGTTCAGAAAAACTCTCCTAAAAAGTAGAGAGGGACCTAATCATTATTCACCAAGCTTTGTTGACAGTCACCCTTCGTCAAGGATTGAGACAAAGTGGAAAAGCGGCAAATCCACTCGATGCCTCCCCTGCTGTTCAAGCAAAAGATAAAATGTGCACTGTCGCTAAACTATGTAATTTTTGAAATAAAATTTATGACATTCATTGTAATGATTTTATGACAATCAATTTTTATAATAATATGCAATGCAAAAGAAATGTTATGATGGTAAAAATATTTGGTTTTGGAAACTTTTATTTACAATACATGATGTGTTACTTTTTTTACTTTTCTTCTTACATACTATGTGCCAACAATGAATTTGTATTATTCTTATATAGCAAAAAATACATAAAAAATTGTATACTTTTTTGAAAACTGGTTCTCGACTTTAAAATCGTAGAGCCTCTCAATTTTAGTTTTTCTACACAAGCAATATTTATACCATTTTAAATATTTCTATTCTCTCACGGTAATGACGAGAAAGTTTGACTATTTGCAATTGTAAAGAAAAATCAAGTCACCCCTATTATTGTCATCAATTATTTTACATATCTGACAGTACAAAACTTGCCAGTATAAACTACATTTTTATTTATTGTACATTTATATCAACATTCAAACTACAGAAAAACTATTCTTTCACTTAAATATATGTATGTATGTGCATTTTTGGTGTTGATGGGTACATTAAGTAAAGTGTCGGATGATGTGCATATATTCTCATGTACATATTTCTTGCTACACATATAGCATACAAATGTACACACTTGCAGCATATATATTTATCGTATTTCTTTTTACAAAAGTCTGAACTCTTTAAACAAAATGGTGATACCATTTTGTGTTTTATTTTAACCTACGAATGTTTTGCTTTGGCACACCTTAAATCAGTGCAGCATGGATAAGCTTTTTAATTGCAATGCAAATCCTAACTTGGGATATTTACCAGATTGGGGAATACCAGAAGCAAAGTCAGTGTACATTAATTTGAGTGACACTAATACTGAAGATGACTTTGAGCTAAATTTGTATTGTTCTCTCTATGCAAAGGAAGTTGCAAGAATGCATGGGTATGATTTGGATACTGTCAGCGGTAAAGGCTATCATCACATCTGATTCATTTTGAATGACGTAAACTTGTGGAAAGAAGACTGGTCAGATCCACACAAAGGAAACAGCGACATGTGAAGTTTTCTCTTTACCAAATGTTGACATTTGGCTTGCATTGCATTGCATTGTTTGACAAAGTGAGACCACATTTTTTATTATATGGTCTCTCTAATACACCCATGTTATAACATGCAACAAAGGAAAATTGAGAAAAATGCATGCATGTCATACGCTTCAATGTATTTTAAATACAATAATGGCTTAACGCTGACTAAAATCAACCGCCCTTTAAAATGTACACGATTTTGCCAGTATGCTCAGTTAACATAGCATAAAATATGGCTTTACGTGGATAAATATATATGCTTTGCTTTTCCTTGTGCCGTAGTGGAATCCTATAGAACATGGTACTAGTAAACCATTTTTAGGTATCCTTTACAGCCATGTTTTTCGATACGCTTATAATGAACCAACTGTGAAACCTTTTTCAGGATATCGATTTCTTTCCGATATTCCTTTGAATTAACTATACCGATATAGGAATGTACATATCTATGTAAAGATACCCAACAAGGACCATCTTTACGAATTATTCCATATTGCGTTTGTGTTGTACTTTTCCTCTATGAATACAAGCATGTATACATACTTTGTTTTGGTGGAATTTATATGCATACCGATTAATCAAAACAAAACTGGCATAATGATTTTTATATGGAACCAATATGGATTAACCTGGATTTTTCTACTATTTACACTTTTTGTAGTTCACAGAAAAAATTCAGCACTTCAAATTCAACCTAAACTTATTTTCAACTAATTCAGTTTTTAACTTAACACATTCTAAATCCAATTGGACTCCATCGTTTTCGAGTTTGGTGGATTATGCTGTCAATAGGGAGCCATATACATTATTATTTTGTAATAATATTCAGCAGCATTATTTGTAATATCTTGCTCGTGATCTTGAGGCTCCTTTGTGGGGCCGTGGAACAATCTTCGTCGTCAAATATTTCATCGTCTTTTTCTCCCAACAGTGAGCTGTCCGTACTCCCAGGATATCCTGTCGTTTGTAGTGGTTGAGTTCTAATACCTTGTCCTGTAAAAGCATTTTTTCCACTCGGAGGTATACAAGTTCTCTTGCTTGACATCTATCGACAACTCTCCCGATACAATGACTCTTGTGGTAAGTGATCTTTAATTGTTGACAGATAAATACAAAAATTAAATGAATAATATAAAATATGAAAATTGATTAACTGTGACTTGTGTGAAAACCATGTTCACACGTATCCAAGATAAATGAAAAAAATACTTTGTGTCAGGGGATACCTGACAAAATCTATACCGTGTCATTTAAAATTTATTTGCAAAAAACTTTTGGTTGGTTTTGGTTTGAAATTGAATTATGTAAGAGGTCTATATACACACTAGATGTATGAATTTGTGTAAGTCAAAAAATAATAATAATTATATATTAATCTGTATTCTTTGTAAGTTGCATGATCCTCTTCCTTAAATTGGTATTACCAATTTTGAAAAGTAGAAGGAGTGTAACAATAATCACTAAAATGAGTATTGTTATTTTGTTGGAAACTTTGTTAGAAATTTAAATAATCTTAATTTCACTTTCCGTAAATTAAAAGGGTTTTCTTGCGAGTACGTCAGCGCCATCATGCGTATGCGTACTCATGCGTAATTGTTATAGTTTACTGACCACATTGGTCTAGTTTAAGCACTAAAGTAGAAAATGTGTATCTCATGAAAACATCCGGTTTTCACGCTATTTGCTGGTACTTTTGTACCTGATATTTGGTGTAAAATATGTGTTAAATTAATGATGATAATTTGTTGTGAATTGATGAAGTCTTATATAAATACTCTTGTAGAGACGTTTGCTAGTTCAGGTAGTCTAAATTTAAATTTTATTGTAAGTATGCAAGAAAAAGTAAACACATATGGACATACAAATATATGGGTCTAAATGTTCAAAAGCAAAGATTTTATTGTTAATTAGAAAAGGTAAGCACAATCAAATTTATATATTAGTTATTAAACGATATATGATGACAATTTAATCAAGTCGTATCAGATCAGTAGAATTACAGTCTTGGGTTCAACTCTCACATAATATACACTACATATCAATATATGTACGCCCACTTAATTGATCTCTAAGCTCGGCCTCCAAAACCACAAACTTGATGAAAACCTAGTAAATAGGGAAAACACAAATTAGTAAGTCAGCAAAATGTCTAAGAAAATAATCAAACAAAATAAAAATAAAGTGAAATCTTACCTCATTTTTTCGAATGAATTCATTTAAATTAAGTTCCTTCATCTTTTTGGGAGGAACCTTACAGCTAGAACGCTTTAGACTAGCCATCTCATTTGTAAGTCTTGGCCTAATTCGCAAAAGTCCCGCGTACCGGAAGTGAATCCACGTATGCAAAAATTTTGCGTCCTTGCTGCACCTCCGACAAAGCAGAAATTTGTGAGAATTTTGAGTTTTTTCTTTCGTAGTGACTTCAACAAGGCTGAATGAGTCATAAGTTTTAAAGTTGACAGATACGTAAGGAACGTAATTTGCACACCCTGCACATCCCATAGGCTTTTTAACAACGTCCTTACTGGAAACTTCAATCAATGGATACTTGTTTAGGCAATCCTAAGTATACAACAATAAATAACACATTTTACTTAATGATTAAATGTGGCATTTACATGAGTAGTATAATATATATCAGAATAAATTACCATTACGATCGAAGCAAACGGTATAACTTCACACAAAGTTTCGAGCGTCACCAGAAAGAGTTTATCCATAAACTTCCACGATGTCAAAAATTCTTCCAATGTACCCTTAATTTCAGGACTAGCGTTGAGTGTTACAATGAATAATGGCTGAACTACTACCCAGTTCAACAGTTCCAATATATACCGAAAATAAGGCCAACAAGTCTGAATCTGTCAAGTTTTTCCAATGCAAAACATTTCAAAAAATTACAATTAAACTGCACACGCGTATTAAGGAATCAATTTTTTTCTCAATTATAACGAAGAGGTGAAAACTTACTTTAGCAATTTCCAAAATTATGGTTTGTCAGAATAAAGAAATTGGACAGTACTCTCTTGTGATATTACAAATTTCCCTTGCCTCACTATATGCTGATCTTCAGTGTCAAAAATGATCGTCATTATAGGAGCA
>JAQFZG010002912.1:0-14997 GCA_034695465.1 Entomobrya nicoleti | reverse complement strand
TTCTAGTGTTAAGTTTTATAGTTCGTTTTAACTGTTGTTGATTAATATAAAGAGGTTGTCATTTTACCAATGATTACGTTGAATGATGAAATGTGAAACAACTACAAACGAACGTATTTGTGTTTTGATGAGCTAGTACAACTTGTTGATTCTATAGCTAAACTACATTCATCTAAACGTTAACAAACTTAACTGAATCAAGTGAAATTCTGAGATTACATGTCTATGATGGATTGCCATTCCCCATTCCACAGAAAGTTTAGATTTGTAGCACAATGACCCAATTTGTGAATCTTATATGGAATTGAATATGTGACTTGAAAACGAACGCGATTATATGAAAATTAATCATTTTTACAACATTTTAATAGCTTGCGACAATCACGGTTATGCTTAAATTCAATTTTTACCAAGATGCCAAACAATAAGCTTATCTTCATGATAATAAAGCCATAAAAATAGGATAATTACCTGTGCGTGCGCCTATCGTTTTCCAACTCTCAGAAAAAGTGATTACATATACCCATAATTACGAACATCAGACAGTTGTCTAAAACTAAATGCATACTTTAAATCAGCAGTCAAAACTCTTTATTAAAGTTACTTTCAATTTTAAGTTTAAGACTTTGAAAATTCTGAATTATATTTATTTCAATGTTAAAAGTTAATTAAGACAATACAATTATTTTGGCTTCAGCCACGGAAATATGCGTAAAATAACATGTACGCTAGCACTAGCATGCTCAAGAAACTAATTAAATACAGTATCATCACAGCAATTCTGGAAATGACTGCAAACAGTAATTTACATGAAATTGATTAAAACTACCATAATTAGTTAAAGCGAAAATATCCTGTCATGGATCCATAATATCAAACGGCGACCTTCGCTGAATCCCTCAAGCTGCTGGATCGGCCTAATAAAAAACAAAAATTCATGAAACCGCCGACAAATAAAATTAATAAAAGCATCCCTTGTGATGACACTTACTTCACCAAGAATTCTAGCCACCTCCCCTTTACTCATCCCCTGCCTGCTGTCCTTGATAGTGATTTTATTACTCCCTTTCGTACTTCGAATGACAGCCGTCACCTCTAAAATGCCCATTTCGTTTATCTCCATCGTAACGTCAATAGATTCCCGACCCTTTCGAGCCCGTGGTATATTATTCAAGACAAATTTTCCCAATAACTTGTTGTTTGTAGCGATTTCCAAATCTTCACCCTGGTAAATTTTGAATTTTATCGTAGTTTGGTTATCGTCAACTGTGCACCGGTCCTGACTCATCTTTGTAGGAATCTTGGAGTTCTTGGGAATGATTACGGATAGGTCCCCATGAACATTTTCAACGCCCAAAGAAAACGGAGTCACGTCCTGAATTCTCAAACTATCCAGACCCAACTCCCCCCTCGTCTGTTCCCCATTAAGCATGGCAGCTTTAATCGCTGCTCCATACGCCACAGCTTGATCAGGATGTATAGACCTATTCAGTGCCTTTCCACCAAAGTATTCTGTCAACAACTCCTGGATCCGTGGAATCCTAGTTGACCCTCCAACGAGCACAATATCATCAATACTCTCTTTAGAGACTCCAACTTTCTCAAGAGCTTCCCCTACAATCTCAATGCTCTTGTTGAAGTACTTTTCATTAATCTCCTCAAAAACCGTCTTGGTCACAATCACGTTCAAGTCCAAGTTTCTCGTAATAGCATCCAAACTAACTTCTACAGTTAGTGCTGTCGAAAGATTCTTCTTGGAGTTTTCACAGTACATCTGCAGCCTCCTCATCGTTCTGGTCGCATTATCCTTCTCCGTCTTCACAGCTGAATCCTTCCCAACAAGTAAATCTATCCCATGCTTACCCTTAAACGTCTGAGCACAGAACTTCATCATGTTGTTATCAAAATCCTCCCCTCCCAAATGCGTGTCTCCAGAAACCCCAAGAACCTCAATTTCCCCAGCTTTCATGTCCAAAACGGCGACATCAAAAGTCCCACCTCCCATATCAAAAATGAGCACCTTCCTTACTCCTGTACTCGGTCGTTTTTGTTGGGAGTACGCAATAGCCGCAGCAGTTGGCTCATTAAGTATCGTCAGCACCTCCAACCCAGCAAGCCTCCCAGCAGACACTGTTGCCTGTCTTTGACCATCCTCAAAATAAGCAGGAACGGTTATCACTGCTTTTTTAATCGTGTTACGGGGCAACTTGAGATAATCCTCCACAATTTCCCTGCACTCCTTCAACAGCTCTGCAGAGATCTCCTCTGGATACAGCAACCTCCCGTTTGACAACTTGATCTTGGGTACACCGTTATCACAAACAACAGTAAATGGCCAGCACACCATGTCGTTTGTGAGATTCTCGTCACTCATAGGACGACCTATGATACGTTTCGCATCAAAAATCGTGTTCTCTGGATTCCTAAAAGCGTTTTCCTTTGCTGGTGCTCCAACAGTAATAGAACCATCGTGTTCATAAGCCACAAAACTTGGTGTCGTGAGATTCCCACCTTGCTTCTGGTTCGGAATGATGATCACCTGTCCGTTCAAGTACACCCCCACGCAGCAGTATGTCGTTCCCAGATCAATCCCAATAGCTGGTGGCTCCCCCTTTGTCATGTAGTTCAATTTCATATCGTTCTCCACCCGGTACCTATGAAACAGCGTTCCCATTGCCATTTCCAAGTCCATCTTTTGATTTTGAGTCAACGGCTGTTGCTGATCAAATCTTTGAAGAACAGACCCCATAGCTGCTGTATGATGTTCAAGCAGTGTCTGAGGCAACAGGAACATGTCGTTTTGCACATGCGTTTGCATCTGGTCATGGTAGAAAGTAGTGCAGTCCACTAACAGACTTTTGGTTGCAGCCCCTTCAACTTTCAATCTCATTTCAAAGATTTCCTTGAGTTCATCAAAAGTTTCGCTAATCGCTTCTTCTAGCTGCTGATCGTACTCTTGAATGAAAGCTGGGTTGTTCTGCCCTGGACACTTTTGCATGAGCTCCTTGACTCCACTCACAGCACCTCGATGACAAACGTCAAGTTCTTCAAGTGATCGTGACTTGCTCATGCACACTTTCATAATTTCTTCGTACTTGTTAAGGCATTCGTTCACGGTGTTTTGGGCGATGAGCTTGGCATGCTCGTTCTTCTGCTGACCTTCCTCTGAGATCCTTTCAAACTGTTTAGTGCACCCATCCACCAGACTCTGAGTAAAATCAGAAGCGTTTGTTAAAACTCCCAGTTTTTCGATCCCTCCGTAAATTTTCAAGGTATTCTTGACCACTTGTTCATGTTTCACTTGGAGATCTTCCTGAACCATGAAATCGAACGATTCTGTGATTACTTTCATTTGGCATATGTAGTGGTCAATGGCTTTAGCTACAGCATCACGGTAGCTGTCCTCAACACGCTTTTTAGCTCTCGCTGCTTCTTCCAAAGCTGTTTTGTATACGCCTTCCAATTTACTGATAAGCTGGTTGCAGGACTCCAAGTGCTTGTCGTGCCCTTCCGGATACGGATTTCCTTCGTTCTTGAAGCTTTGCATTGCTTTCTGAACTCTGCATACATGAATCTTCTCCATTTCTCCATCCGACGCTAGGATTTTTATTTGTTCCTGTAGCAGCTTTGAATAAAGATCCCCCGCTTCACCAATAAACGTATCCACTTTCGATTGAAGTTCCTGCAGCCGAAGCTTGTGACTATTTTTCAAGTTTGAGTAGACCTCGTCCATTTTCTTCTCCAGCTGGGCCCAATACGACTTCTGGAACCCCGTTGAACCAGGCTTCTTACGATCCTCAAATGACTTTAAACCGTTTTCTTTGATTGACTCCAGCAAATTGCTAAACTCTTCAACATCAGAAAACTGGTTTTCAAAACAGACCTGTCCTAATTCCTCATGATAAGTGACCACAGAAATCTCGACAATTTTCTGCATCTCCCCCTCCGCTGCAGCACGACGTAGTGAATTTTTGTTCACATGTGTCTCCAGCGATGACGCCAATATGGACCGCACCGTTTGCTCTTCACACTTGACAGACTCTTCACTCTCGTTTATCATTTTTTCTTTGAAGTCTTCAATAACCGTGTACATTGACGGCTTGGCTACGTTGTTGATCTCACTTTCATCATGGAAATGAAACGGATCGGAGTCATCAAACCCTACAGCTTCTTCCAGCATTGACCTGAACTGTGTTGTAGCGTCACTTACGGCTCCAGTAACAAAGTTCTTTCTCTTCTCCTCGTTTTGATTTTTCAGTTCAGTTTTTGCTTTCTCCATAATCTGCTCAAGCTCGTGTTGATGTTGCTCAGCTTTCTCCTTCCCTGAAAACTTTTTTTCCTTTTGAAACAGTTCGATAGCTTGTTTTTCTGCACGAGATAACGCGCTATTCAGTTCATCTTCAGACAAGTAGTTGCTTCCCCTCTGCCTCTTTTTCATAAACTCGGTAAACTTTTTCTGCGACTTGTTCACCAAAGTTATGAGATGCGCCTCCGAAGTAGCTTCCCACATGTTGTTAGCAGAAAGAACCTCATTAGAGTTGAACACCTGAACATACACGTCCAGGAACGACTTGAGCTCAGGTACACTAACCGGATTCCCCAAAACCCTTTTCACCCTCAACGTCTCGCTGCTGATCAAGTTGCTAATGAATTCTTCCATTTTCTTGGCAAATAGGGGTGAGAGCTCGCCAATGGACCCAGTGAAATTTTGATTCGTTATTGCTTTCTCACCAATGTGAGGCATGAGGAAGCAATCCACGTCTTCAAAACATTTCCTAATCATCTCCCGAACTTGAACTACATCCGTAGGTTGTCCGGGCTTAACCTTGAGCTTATCTTCGATCAGCTTCTTCCCGCCTTCCTCCCCATACGGGTAGCAAGCTGGCATATTCCAATCTCGGATGAGAAACATGAGTTTCTGGAACGGCGCCCCTTCAGCGTTTTCCATAGCAACAAGACTATACTGTACAAACATGTTGAGGGCACCAAGAATATCTTCTTGAAGGTTATTGAAAAAGTTGAAAATCGTCACCGACGACACCAAAAGACTCAACCCAACGATTGCCGACATATCTTTAGCCGTAGTAAATTCATCGTTAGTTCCTTGAGTATCCACAAGGAGCACCGCAACTTCCTTATCTTCATCATTCTTCACTATAAACGGCCGGTTCCACACCCATATCCCTTGAGTCACCGGATTCATCCCATTTTCAAACTTGAACCCTTTCAGTGGTTTGGACGTGTTGTTCCAATCCATCCAGTCAGAGTCGTCCTTCTCGAGGGCTTCCAAACACCGAACCATGTAGCCAAGCAAGAAACTTTTCCCCTGACGGGAAGGGCCACAGATGCATATAACGGAGACTGGGCGATCACCTGCTCTGCTGATCAGTGATTTGAACAGCTCATCGTTCAACTTGATCGTAGATTTGTCGCAGTGCTCCTCTCGGCTAAATTCGATGAGTTGAACGGCTGCATTGATGCTTTCTGCGGCCGTTGAATTTGAAGTGTCCATCGTAGGATGTTCATTTTGAAGGTTAGCGCATGCCATGATGATGGCGACGAGCAATCTGATTCTGGTGCCTAGTCCTAGAAACAGTGTAGTGTGAATTACTTTGCAAGGGTAGTGAAATGATGTAGCTAAGTCAAACGGTGTAATACAGGTAGTAAAAGTTTGACTTACGGTAAAATTAAAGGTTAAAAAACTGTTGTCTCAGCACTTGGTATGGGAAATGAATCAATGTGATGAGATGTGAGTAACGGTCCTAACGGTGCAACGTAATGCACCTGTAAAAATGAAATAAAAACGGTTCAAAAACGGGAACTCGGGTGAAAAGAGTTATTTTCAGGAAGAGTAGTGGAATATTGAATCATTCGACTTACGGTAAAATCACAGGTTAAAATTATTTTATTTTCACTGCAATGCATCAGTTAAATAAAAATAAAGTTAAAAAATGTAAGCTCTAATTTTTATATTACAATTTTGCGCATAAAAATTGAGTACTGGATTGGAACTGGAAGGTAATAGAAAGGGAGAACTCTAAAAACTGAATCGAATGATGAAAAGTGGGAGGAATGAGCGTAGAGTTTGTCTACCTCAAAGCTTGATGCTTGGTCTATGAGATTTATGGAAATTTTGTGGTTTTGGTTATCATTAGCATACGAATCCTTCGAATACGAATACTTGAACTGTGTGATGCATGGTCAAAAAACAAGCCTTGTCGATTGTGATTATACTGATTATCACGTACGTATGCATGGTGCAGCATGCACAGATTCATTGTTGCAGATGAACCTTAAATAGTTAATTTACATGTTGTATATCTTTTATTGTGAAACATTCTTCCCGATTTTTTATAGTTTATCATCCTAGTCTGCTTGCATGGATATATATATTCTCATTTGCTATTTGTATTAAAGGAATGCATTCAAGGCGAAGCGAAAGTCTCAATTCCTATAACAGTAATAAAAATATCAAACATGTACTTACGGTAGTCTCTTCCACGGAAGAATTTTTTAGCATTTTTTTCTAATCTTATATTTACGTATAAAAGAGTATATTAAAACGAAAGAGAAAAAAACTAGTATACACATTGTATCTTGTACGTGCCATAAATAGTTAATATCCATCAATCCACCCAGACCCAGAGTCTGTGCACAAGTACGTCTATTTGTACAAGTGAAAACTTTCTCACAGTTTAATTAACTTTAAAACTGATTTTAAAAATAAAAGTTTAAAAACATCCCATTGACACTACAAATCATCATGAACAAAAGCACCGATACAGATGAAGAGTCAAGCTTTGACAAAACTCAGAGTTCTACAACGGATTCCGAAGGTCTGTCATCCTCATCCCTGGAGCCAAACAATATCCGTGCAGAGAACGTGAATTCAGACACCGGGTCTCAGGAAAAAGAAAGTTCTATCAGCAACAGTGGAGTTACAAGGGCCCAGGCACTAGTCAAAAGTAAAGCATCATCAGATCAGTTCAAGGATGACTTAGGTACGTTCCCAAAAGATAACGCATCATTTTCATCAGGTAATATTGATAGTTGAAATGTGGCAAGATTACATTAAGTTTCGGTTTGAATTAAATCCATTTTTCAATTAATTTTAAATCCAGATAATTCACACTCATCGGCTCAGCAATCATGTGAAAGCCCATTCGAAAGTTCAATGTCACCAGATCTCAATCTTAGCATGAGTGAAGACGAAGACATGCAAATGGAAGTTGACGACAACACGGAAGCTCTTGCAGTGGTTCAATTGGAACAGGAACAAGAAGCAAAAAGAAAGGAGGAAATGAAGAAAGAGCAGGATAGATTGGAAGAAGAACAACGTGTTTTTAACGACATGCTAGATTGCGCTACCAAGGAACTACGTGCACAAATCCAATGCGAAATCGAATGCTGGATCAAAGCCCACATTAATCTGGATAACTACACCCAACTAAAACATGAATTATCCATCAAATTTAACAACTGTCCAACAATTCCCAAAGTCCCTCTTCAACTGCGTCCTCACTTTGTAGAGATATTAAAGGACCGTTGTAATTCAAAATTCCAAAAAACCACTTCAAAGATCATCAATGCAACTGATGGTTTTAAAACTAAAATCACAGAATACTTTTCAAACCACTGTTACTTGCCAGAGGATTCCCTACAACAGGTTTTATTAACCGAGTACCACACCATCAGTAACCAGTTGGCCGGCCAGTTCATCCGTACCATGTTCCAACAGATTTTACTCAAATTTTGTGGAATTTACGTGCAGCATAATCAGATCATTTCAAGTAGCGAAAGGGCTCTTTATGAAATTGTCAACGACAAACTGGCCAGCTTCTATAATAAAGAAATGGGACGCTATTTAGCGGAGGGTCCTTACAGTCCCCAGATGGTCATTGGCATTCATGAGAACTTGGTGTTGGAACTTGAAGATCATTATGTGGGCACGCTAAAATTTTCATCAGCAAACGTCAACAACGATGTTTTACAAGGGAAACAGAACTTGACAAGGATACTGCAGCAAGCCTTTGTCTCCCACTTGACCAATAATGAACTGAAATTGAAGGAACTCAACCTGAAAACCAGTAAAATTATACGTAGCTGTAAAAACAGGTATGTTGGAGAGATGGAACAATTTTTGAGTAATAATCCGGATGGAGTTTCAGAGTCAAAACTTCAGGATGAGCATGACCTTGAAATGGCAAAAATGATGAATATTTTGGAAGCTAAACTACAATTGGAGGTTCGACACAACGAGCCAGTTCAAGTACATGCCAAAGTGTTGAATGAGCATGCTAGAAAGTATTTTAAAGTTTTGATAGAGGCAAACAGGAAGAATCTGGAGAAGGCACGGGATAAGAAGAAAGATTCATCAGAGAGCAAGTTGGAATCCACAGAGACACTTGAGCGAATGAAAAATGAAAACATCGACATCAGAGCGCCTCCCAACTCAACTGTGACGAATTCAAATTCCAACGCACCCACTGCTGTGATAAACAAACAAGGGCAGTTGCCTCCTTTGGTACTGGAATTTAAAGATTGCTCATATTTTGTGATGGCGATAACGATGGATGGGGAAAATAAACGGCTTACTAACGAGTTTGGGGAAAGTGAGACTAAAGCAACTGTAGCGTTTATCCACAATGAGGAGAAATTCATTTATGGAAGTCAGGTACTCGTAAAAAATTTAACCAGCAGCAGCTCAATTAAACGTTGGGATTTGTGCGAATACCTCATTTCTGGAAAGTACGAGTCTAATGAAATGGTAACCGTCAACCGGATTGATGTGCTTGTGTCTTTCGAGTTTGTTCTTGGGTTTATTTTGAGAAAATTGAAGATAGCTGCTGAAAAGCAAGTGCATAACAAACTTTCTACTGCAGTGATAACCATCCCATTTTGGTTATCCAGCACTCAGCGAGTTCAAATGAGGGATGGGGCAAAGCTCGCTGGCTTCTCTGACGTTTATTTGGTTAATGAAGCGTCTGCAGCGGCTTACGCTTGTCTTTCAAACAAGTTATGGGGTAAATCTAACGAAGCACTGGTGGTAATATCTGCAAACAGGAATCGGGTGGACACGTTTGTGTATCAGAGTAGTGGGGGGTCAACTGAACCGATTGAAGTCAAAATGCTCGCTCATCATAACAGTTGCAATAATGATAAGAAGCAGCAAAATTTACTTTTGAATTTGATAAATAAAGCTGTCGCAGCCCTGCGGTCTTCCACTGATGATTGTGACGGCATGAGAAAATCAATTCGAGAATCAATACAGGAATCTATGAAGCAAGCTCAACAGAAGGCTCCAGCTAAATTTAAATCTAAGAATTTTTTAACGATTTGTGGATCAGCGAGCAAAGAATGGAGTGAAATACTGGATAAAGTTTCAACAGAGTTTAAAAATAAAGTCGAACTTGTGGATGCCGTTTTGTGTGGAGCACTTGTTCTTAGCGTGGATCCGGAAAAGATAGTTAACATAACAGATTTGTTATGTTCGGAAGTTTATATGCAGAGTATTGGAGGAACGGCTACCGTTGTGGCTATTCGAAGGGGTTTTGTACGCAAAGAAGTCCAGGTTGATATAAACCAGATTGACACGCAGTTTTTTCAGAAGATTGAGCTTGGAACGAGAATTTGTGTTGGAACATTGTCTGTAGAGAATTTGAGATCTCACGCTACAGTTGTTTTAGAAGTAGATAACGAAGGAGTTATAAAATGCAAACAAGTAAGTTCTTCAGCCATGAGTTATCGTAGAGCTGTAACCCAACAACATCGTCAGGCATGTGGGTTGGAACAACATCGTTCGGCATGTGGGTTGGAATTTAAGTGGAAGACACATTCTTTGACAGAAGAACGGTTTACTGAAGTAGCTTCGTGGCTGGACCATTTATTTCCGGTGATTTGTCCACAAGAAACTGAGTTAACACGAGTGAAGATGACCCTTCTCGAAAAATGTATGGAAATGACAGAGAAAATTGATTCCCAAGTGTTTCTCATCAAATCAAACTTGATTAGAGGTGTGGTCAAGGATAAAATTGCTGAGGCGAAGAGATTTGCAGAGCATCAGAATAGTTCTTTGGATGATTTGCGGAAGCAGGCTGATGTGTTGGACAAGTTGTACGACAAGTATTCCAAGAAGTGAACGTTGAATGGTATGTAACGTATATTGATGTGTTGTAAATTACAATGAAATCAGTGCTCTCGTAAGTTGAAATTTTGTGTAATTGCAGGCGATGGGAACGGAATCCCAAATCAACTGCAAATCTGAAACCAGCTCGCACTACAAAACGGTTTTGTTGGCAGTCTATGAATAGTGTAATTTTACAAGGTTAATGAAAAGTTATTTCGACGATACGCCAAACATATTTTACAGTGACCACGCAAGGTCTCACAATGCCCCGGTAGTTCCAATAAATCATGTTGAGGTGATTGGGGGTTAGAAAGATGATAAATTTTAAAATCCAGTCAATTAAAACTTTTTAAATTAAAAATTCAAGTAATAAAATGATAATTTTATTAAACTAAAAAAGAAAACTGTCAAACGCATATACATATATACATAATCTTTGGTATCTTGAAAAGTTCATTGATTTCCTACAAAAAACCATAAACAATCGTTAACTGATAAAAATATTCCTTTGAATCAAGCAGTGACCTCAGAATCTATTTTTTAAACTGCGACTTTAATTATTTTCGTGCATAAAACATCATACAAAATCCCCCTGCATAGACAAATATGACCACCACATTCAATGAAAAACTGTTTCCCAGTACAGATAAGGAAATCCTGTCATCTATTTCATCAGTCATCCAAACAGTCATGCACTCATGAAAAGAATAGATGGTTGGTAATATGGTAATCTTGCCAGCGTTAAGCGTGGACCGTCGCCTAGGGAAGTTGAACTTTTTAGATGTTTTGTTTCACTAGATTATTTCCAAGTTGGAAGTCAATAATATTGATGATATATATAAATTAAGTTACCGCACTAAAACAAAAACGCATGTCCGTTGTCCACCAATAATTGTTGTCTACGCTACTGAATTAGTTTTTCAAATTCATTTAATTAAATTAAAGTACATATGATCCAAACTCTATTGAACACGATTTCCCCACGATTTTCGTTTCTTGCAATTCACCACGAATCGGCTAAATTTACAAGGATATGGATTCTCTTCAGCAACCAGGACCATCCAATTTCCCACCTTCAGGTTCCCCCAACAATGATAACAAAAAATTTAACTCAGAAACTGACATGAGTCAAAGTGAAATCCCAACAAAAATCGAAAACAAAATTTTTAGCTCTGAAAATATCAGTGAAGGAGACGAAGAGTATGACGTAGTTTGTCATACCGATGCGGATTTGTCTTGCAAGCTTCAAGTAACTGGCTCAAGTGTACCCATTTACTACGAAACCCTTTCTTCTGAACAGATTGTTCAACATATGGAGGATAAGATTGAAGAAGTACTTGAATAAATTACTTAATCTTATGATCACACATGAATCTTCAGTAATTATTTTTGAACAGGCCCGCAGCGTTCTTCCATTACCTTCAGCAACAATGAGAGTACTTCTGAACCACTACAAATGGAACAAGGAAAGTTTGTTGGATGCCTTTGTTGACAGTGGCGATGCTGACAAGCTTCTTCATAACGTGGGGATAGATAATTCGCGTGATAAAGCTCTAAACAGCGCTGACACTAGCGAAGAGAAAGAGTGTCAAATATGCTGTTCTTTGAAAAACCCACAAGTAAAGCAACTTTTTACACTAAAACAATAATTTGAAATTTTCAAAACTGTCAAGTTTGTGTACAGGAAATGTTTGGAATGACATGTGGCCACACATTTTGTATCGATTGTTGGAACACATACCTCAAGTCTCAGATCATGGAAGAAGGAATGGGGTTAAAGATCACATGCATTGGGTACAAGTGCTCTACTCTTTTGGATGACCAGACTGTCATGAAATTGACAACGGATTCAGATGTTAAAGTTAAATACAAGGAAGCGATTGTCAACAGTTTTGTTCAAGTACTTAAATACTTTCATTACAATTGTACTAAATTAACTTGAAACATTTTAATTACAACATCATCTTGTTTCCAGTCAAATCCCAACTTAACGTGGTGCCGCTCACCTGGATGCACCAAAGCAATTAAAATAAAAAAGCTTAATGAGAAGGATCCCCAAGTCAAGTGCGACTGTGGTCACGTGTTTTGTTTTAAATGCGGAGGTGATGCTCACGCTCCTGTCATCTGTGATCTCATGGAACGGTGGAATAGAAAACGACGTCTTGAATATGAAAGTCTGGCAGACTGCAGAGACTTGATCGAATTAAACGTCAAAGTAAGTCGATAGCAAAAATGCAATTTAATTCTATTTAAAATACCAATTAAATATAACTTTGAATTCAAGCAATGTCCAAACTGCAAAGGCCACGTTGAAAAAACAGGAGGATGTAATATAGTGACTTGTAAAAACAGCGGTTGTGGAGCCAAATTCTGTTGGGTTTGTCTCCAGCCATTGAACACCCACAACCGGTCAAAATGCAGTCAGTTTGAAGCCCATACCACGATGAAGAAATCCCAACAGGAATCTCGTGTAGATCTCGAGCGGTTCGTATTCTACATCACCCGCTCCATGGCTCAAGAGAAAAGTTTGAAGATGGAACAAAAGCTGTACGACTCGATAAAAAAAGACGTTCACCAGGACAAGGGTATGAGTTTCTTGGAAATCCAATTCCTCAAAGACGCACTCGATATTTTATGTCAGTGTAGACAAACGCTCATGTACACGTACGTGTTTGCGTACTACGTTGAGGGTTCTAACCAAGTGGAGATATTCGAAAATAATCAGAATGACCTTCAAGGTGCGGTGGAGAAGTTATCTGGGATTGTGGAAACGATTACGAATTGGGAGAGCTTGTTGAGCGTTAAGATGGATGTGCAAAATCAGAGTGTGTATTGCCAGGCGCGGAGGATCGTGCTTATTGATCATGTGCATGAAGGGTATAAGATGGAGGAGCCTGATTGTGGGTGGAGATTTAATGAAGACTAAATTGACGAGTAAAATGTTTTCAGAACGACATTGGCAAAATTTTAGAATCAGAGTAAAATCAATAAAGTTTTATGGGAAGTGAACATTATTGAGCATTGAGCAATGATCTGTTAATTATTAGCGTAGCATGTCGCAACAAGAAAATTATAAAAACTCATCAAAATCGATAAGCAATGTTTTTACTAGCCTTTGGGGCAACGAGAGAATTTGCGTGGTCACTAAACGATTCACTAACAACGACGTTGTGATATTACAAAACCAATTAATTAAAACAATTATCACTTTGACTTTTCACAAAGAAGGAAAACATACAAGGAAAAACAAATGCATAATTTGGTGGGTGAGTCATCAAAAAGCAAACAAACTGTTTGTTCTGTTTTACGTGATTAATCTTAATCAGCCGCTGGTTACTTTGAGTCATGTACAAATATATGAATGTTGCATACACAAAAGAGAATTAATATTTTGTACAAAACTTCCTTGCGATATGTTTCCACCTCTTATTGACTGAGGCCTCAAAATGGCAACTTGACAAAAAACCGCAGCGATAAAAACAAAATACTTAAAATTGCAATCATGCAAACATAAGAGTATTGCATCATCATAAGGACAACCATTGTCCATATACGCTAAATTAGGCATTCAATGCAAACATTGCAAAAATCAAAAACGTTTTGCTAACACTTAAAACGAAGTAAAGTTATGATGTAGAAATAGAAGTGTTAAGCGTTGCGCTGCGCTGTCACATTTATTCACAGAACTGCTCTGCTCAGTAACTAGCATATATATAACTTTTGTACGTTTACATTCCTTACATGATGGTCATTCATTTCATTGCAACTCTATCCACCATATAAACGTCAGTTTAGAGACAAAAAGTTACTACGTTTAATAATATGTCATTAGACCAAGAAAAACTGGACAGTTTCCTGTTCAATGAACCTAAAGAAGTAATCACTTCCATTCACGACAACCTCGATGAATGGCAACAACTTTTAACAGAAACAGCAGACGCCTCAACAGCGTCACCCAAAAGTTGCGAGGGCACGTTAATTAAAATAATTAAAGTTCTTGGATCGAAAGTGTCAGCACTCAGCACCGTTGAAGTCGGTAACGAAACCAGCTCCAGCTCAAGTGAAACTCAAGAAACTAAGCTCAAAGAACAACAGATAAAAATTCTAACCGCAACTTGCAGTAACGCCAAGTTTATAACCGCCGTTAAAAACACCATTGTTAAATGGTCACGAAAAGCAAGCAAACAATTGTGTTTGAGAGAAGTAGTATCGTCACTCCAGTCATTCTGCAACGAGGTCCTTCACACTCTCCCTTTGTTGGGCAACGGCGTTCTACCCGGTTTGATTTGTGCGTGCATTGGGGTCATTGCTGGTACTCCTTCCATCGATTGGTCTGATTCACTGGACCAGTTCACCAACCTACAGAAAAGGATTCAGGAAATTAGCAAAACATTTGAGAGTGAGAAGAAGCAGACCGGAAATGAATTTGATGTCAACTTGGAAATGTTGCTGGATGCAAGTGAGCCGCCTGAGGATTTCAGGACGATTCCTATCATTCCAACTCTGTATGAGTTGCTCACTGATAAGAATCCATTTCTGAGACCAAATAAGGTTGGTTGATGACAGTTAAGTATGTACAATTTGTAAGCTTGTCACATGACAGGTATTTTGTACTCACAGGGGGGTGGAGCTTATAAAAATGCAGATCACTATCTTGATGTCCAGTTTCGATTGTTGAGGGAGGACTTTGTCCAGCCTTTGAGGAAAGCTGTTGAACAATTTATGAAGAAAAGGTTGGTATTCCCCTGTGTAATAATAAAGCGTGTTACATGAAATATAAATCCACTTTATTCGATTTTTAGAGACGACTACATCAACCCATACTTTCGCAAGAAATCAAACAGACAAGAAGACTCTGGTGTCCGTGTATA